>JAJIBD010024082.1:0-186227 GCA_021461705.1 Cryptotis parvus
AGAGATAGCCGTGTGCATGTGTGCATGTGCATTGAGGACAGAGACAGCCGTGTGTGCAGTGTGCACGTGCACTGAGGACAGAGACAGCCGTGTGCATGTGTGCACGTGCACTGAGGACAGAGACAGCCGTGTGCATGTGTGCATGTGCACTGTGGACAGAGACAGCTGTGTGCACGTGCACTGAGGACAGAGACAGCCGTGTGCATGTGTGCACGTGCACTGAGGACAGAGACAGCCGTGTGCAGTGTGCACGTGCACTGAGGACAGAGAGCACATCTGCATGTGTAGGGCTGCCCAGGATGCATGTGACAGAGTGCTGAGGTTGTCAGGATTGTCCCAGGCCACAGGCTGACCAAGATCAGAGGCAGAATCCAAGCTGAGGACTGGAGGTGGGGGGTAGCTCGGCTTGGACTGCCTGTGTTGAGGCAAGAACAAGGAGACAAACTCCATCCCTGAGTCATTGCATGCACCACACACGACTCTGAAGCTCTGCTGTCTGCTCTCCTGGGCACCACAAGCCACGTCCAGCTGTACCTTGGCCAGATGTGTGTGACTGTATCGACTAAAGGGTGAGTGAGTGTAAGCCCCACAGGAGAGAGCGTGGCCTCCGGCACACCCCACAGCGGAGTGGGTGAGCTTCACCACCCAGTGTGGGAGACCCCCGTCATCACAGCACCAACAGCAGAAGGAAGCAAAGGGGACTAAAAAGAAAGAGGAAGGAGAAGATGGAGGTAGAGGACAGAGGAGACAAAAGGGGAAGAGGAGGAGGAGGAGGAGGAGAAGGAGGAGGAGGAGGGAGGAAGGGGAGGCAAGAATCTGGTCCCTGAATTCTTCTCCTTTCCTCAGGCGTGACCGTTCCACTAGTCAAAGCTTTTCAGCCCCAACAGTTTACAACTCACCAAGACAACCCTCCTGGCATGGATGAAGCCGTTACTCTCTGTAAAGTAAACAAGGTCTTTGAAGGAGGAAAGTCAGTTAATTTTACCTCCTTGTCACCAGGAAGATAAAATTAGGGAGGAGCAATTTTAATACCAACAGTGAAACCCAGGAAGGAGAAATATTTTATTTAACTTGGGCCACACCCAGCACTACCCAGGATCCACCAGTACCTGGTAGCCTGGTAGAGGGCTGCATTCAGGGGGTCATGGGTTGCTGAGGCCTGAACTCGGGGCCCTATGCCTGACTGGCAAGTCTTCTACCACTTAAGCTTCTGCTTGGGCATGGAGGGACAGAGGCTGGCATCTGACTGCATAGAGAAATAACGAGCTCTCATCAGATTAAAATGCCATAAGGCAAATGGACATGGCTGCCCAGTCTCCATGTCTGGCAAGTCAGTGAGGGACAGGCAGGGATGGACAAAGAGGTTGGGATCAAATTCTTGTGCCTGTATGCACTGTGTGTACTGTGGGGAGACGCTTCAGGCATGGCCCAGCTGCAGCTTGAGCCCACGTGGGGGGAGGGCAAGGGCGGGTGCACCTGCTAAGAACACTGCCAGCAGTGTGGGGCACTGCACAGTGGGAGGGTGTGTGCATGAGTGTGTGAGAACGGGTCTGAGGGTGTGTATGGAGTGTGTAAGTCTGTGCCAGTGTGTGCATGAATGGAATAATGTAATAAAGTGTAATAATGTAATAAAGTGTCAGCATGTGCACTTATGTGTATATGTGTGTTGATGCGCATATGTGAGTCTGCCAGTGTGTGCACACATGTGTGTCTGTGCGAGTGTGTCTGAGCAGTTTTATCTCATGCAGATCCATCCATGTCTTCCCAGGAACAAACAGGGATGGATTCTGGGCTCTGCTTGTGGAAAGAGTCAGGCCAAAGGTGGGGCTCTGGACCCAAATAGTATCCAACTCAGCAGGTGGAGAGACGAGGAAGGGGAGGAGCTTTGCCCTGAGATCCTGCCCACTGCCCTGAGTCTGTGGGGGCAGCCTAGAGAAGCCCAAGGCAGAGCATGTCCTGGCCTTTTTAACCCCCTACCAGCCCTTGACTGCAGTCATGTGTCCACTCCCACCCCACACGGGAGCAGGCAGCTGTCCCGGTTCTCTCTGCAAACACAGGCGTGGCGAGCACATTTAAATAGCCCTCCTGGAGCCCAGGAGCAGGCTCAGTGGCAGGTGATCCCTGAGCAGGGGAGAGGCAGGCAGTGTGGGGCTGGCTCGGCAGCTGGAGCCTCTTGCTGGGGACAGGACTGCAAGTGTCCAAGCCAAGGCTGACCGGGCGAGAACAGCTTTCACTTTGAGAGCGTGCGGTGCGCGGCTGGGAGCAGTGGGGACCAGAGAAGCTGGGTGCAGCTGGGGTTTTGAGCCTCTCTGCTGGGAACTAGAGACACCCCTACCTCCTGCTGTCGCCACTGGGAGGCCGTCCTGCTGCTGGACAGGGCTGGGCAGAGTGGCACAAACACACCCTCAGGCGAGACGGCCACGCCGGCATTCTAGGCACCCAGCCTCAGTGGAAAAAGTGACCACAAGCCACACGACCCAGGGGAGGAAAGAAAAGGAAGCCATGTGGCCAGGCCAGGTCTGGAAGAGACGTGGAAGGTTGGCAGGGCCGGCTAGGACGTCCAGCCTTCAAGCAAAGTGATCATTTCCTATGAGGCCATCGGTGCCCAAAGAGGATCAGAGCACCCGCCCCTAACACCACACACCAAATCAGAGCAAGCTTATGGGGAGCCCCCTGGGAAAGTTTCATTTCCCCAGGGATGCTTGGAGACTTCCCTTATTGAACTTGCAAAAATACCCTTCTACCAAGCTATTGGGACTGCAACCGCTTCATGACGGAATTTTCCAGTGTTTTATTTGACTTCAGACCACTGGAAAAAAGAACGTGACAATATAACAGAAGGTGCAATGAAACTGAGAACTTTGGGATCTGGCTTGTAAGGTTCTGATTCTTCAAGAGCAAAGATTCCTCCTCCTTGTTTCCCCCTCCACACACAAAATATTCAGTCCAAAAAGTTGGCATACAGTGAGGTCCAATCACCTTGGCTTGAACCAATGAATTCAAAAAAGAATTAATGAAGAGTATGGAGACATAACACACACACAAACACACACACATATTCCCAGCAATGGAGTATGGAGGCATTATACACAGACACACACAGACACACAGACACACACACACACACCATGGTGGGAGTGTGGAGGCATCACACACATACACGCAATTTCACGATGGCGAGTGTGGAGAGGCATATCACTCACACTCACACTCACACACACACACACACACACACACACACACACACCCTGACACCCTGTGATGGCAAGTGTGGAGGCATCACACACACACACACATACACCCCAAGATGGAGAGAGGCGGCGCAACACACAAATGTACACCAGCAACCAGAACATGGTCATCATGTTCCAGATCAAAACTGCTTAACGAAGTGAGAAATTGGGTCCTCTTCCCTTGGAGGCAGCGCTAATCTGATTTACTTTCCCAAATGCTTACCAGCCTGTGCCCCTCAGCTTCCACCAAGCTCGCCCTACAGCTGCCTCTAAATCACTGGGACCAGCTGCGTGGTGGCAGGGGACCAGACAGCCGTCCACTGTGAGCGTGTCAGACAGGAGGGAGAGTCTCTGCTGCCCTGGCCCTGTCCACGCAGAGAGAAACCAAACAAAAACGGGCGGCAACTCACCCGCGGGTCCTCTTCCTGGGAAACGTGAGGTTGAGATAATTGTGGGTCAGGGAGGATTTGGCCAAGTCGAGGTCAGCATTTTCTTGGTAGTTTTTGCTCCAAGAATCTGGAAACGAAGAGGCATAATGAGATGTGGACGTAGCTGTTCATCTATGGCGCTGGCGGGGTGTTGCTGCAATACGTCCCTCTAAGTTAATTCCCCACCTCCGACTCAGTGCCAAAGTGTGCTGGGGAGGAAGCAGACAGCAAGTGACTCCCCACGGCTAGGTAGGGGACAGCCCTCTGCAGGTCTTGGGTGTGGAGGACCATGAGGGCAGCTGGCAAAAGGTGGCCACGTGTCTCAGTGGTGGTTGTCACAAAACCACAGGTGGCTGTGCTGCCACACAGAGCCACCAACACACAAAGGTCTGGGTTGGGGACCTCCAGCCCTATTTGTTCCCAAAGTGGCAGAAAAGACCTGGGACAGTCGCTGAGAGGAAGACAGTGTGATGTGTAGGGGAGAGCCACGCCTCACCCACAGCAGGTTCTTACCCATTGGTCTCAGCGGGGTGCCCCGGAATAGCTCATAGAACTTGGAGAGGTACAGAACCATGCTGAGCTTGTCCGGCCTCTGGGAGGACGCCATCTCCTTCCCCGTGGTGACTGGGGGATACCAAACTCACGCCGGCCACGTCAAAGGCCAGCTGGTTGTTCTCCACAGCATCCTCCTCGCTCAAAGAGTCAAAATTTCTAGAGAAGCAAAGTCAAGTTCAGGATGAGATAGAGGGTGAGGAGTCAAGTAAACTATAACCATCACGTCCTGCCAGGTGTGGGCAGGGTGTGGCATAAGAATGAAGGAACAAGGGACCCTGACTTGCCCCCCCAATCCCACCCACAGAGAGGCTCTGGGGAGAGGCGAAGCCTCCTGCACACCTCCTCAACGTGAGACCAAGTCGCGTTCGGGCCCATGAGAACGCCATTACTGGCTGGGTTAGCGCAGCAAACACTGAAAATGTACGAGCTTGAAGAGAGCTTGGAAAATGTATGAGCTATTTTGCTTTGACTGGTTACCTGGAAAAATATGTTCCTTCCCTTTCTTTTTTCTGCTATAATAGTGGTGTTCAGAGCTGACTCCTAACTTGGTGCTCAGGGACCATGTGTGGTGCTAGAGATCACACTTGGGTTAGGTGCATGAGAGTTAAGTGCCTTGACCCATGTGTTCCCTCTCTAGCCCTGTTTCCGACCTCCCCCCCCTTTTTTTTTTGCTTTTTGGGTCACACCTGGCAATGCTCAGGGGTTTCTTCTGGCTCTGCGCTCAGGGAATTACTCCTGGAGGCGCTCAGGGGACCATATGGGATGCCGGGATTGAACCCAGACTGGCATGGGCCAGCCACGGCAAAGCAAACGCCTACCCACTGGACTATCACTCCGGCCCTGTTTTCCCCCTTTGATTATAAAACCAATGTGGGTTTCCTGGAAGAAGAAAATCAAGTTCTATGTAACCAAGAAATCGAGACCCCATTTCCTTCGCACATTCCCTTTCCCTCACTCCAGAAAGAACAGATAAGGTTTTTTTCTTGTTTGTTTGCTTTGTGGGGCCACACCTGGCAATGCTCAGGACTTACTCTAGATCGATATTCAGGAATTACTCCTGGTGGTGCTTGGGGACCAACCATATGGGATGCTGGGATCAAACCTGGGTTGACTGCTTGGAAGGCAAATGCCCTTCCCATTGTACTATTGCTCCAGCCCCCTAAAACAGATCACTTTTGATAAGTTTCCTTTCAGTCTTTTGGGAAACCATGCTCTCAGGCATGAGGTTATGCTGCTGGTGATTAAATTGAACACTAACCGATGAATTATTTCATGCTTTTCAACATTATGAACAAAGTCTGATCCTCTTAAAGGCCACAGTTGCCAACTCACAGATGAAGAAACTGTCTCAGAAGTGGACAGTCTGCTTGACCATACAAGCTAGTTGGTCTAGGCCACAAAGCTAATCATTTGGGTTATGAAATATACCCCCCAGAGTTATGTCTTGCTTGTAATTCCTCTTTAAGGGTAGCGCCCAAGATGTGAACATTTCAATTCTGGGGAAAGTGTGGCAAACGGTGTGTGTGAGGGCTCACAGTTGGCACTCCTGAGCTGCTCTGGGGCCTAGGTAACAGGCCACACATGCTGCTGACGGAGTTACTGAGATCATGGGCAAAGAACTTACAGACAACCTGAAACCTGGCATAGGCAAAAACAAAATTGGGGGCCAGTTCTTAGGTACCACATCTACAGCCCAGCCCTGGTTTCTCCTGCTCCTCTCGGGCCAGGTGGGCCTTGCTGGGCAGGTCCCCGACTCACATCAGCTCGGGCCGGAAGCGGTGGATGATGGCGCAGAGAGCCAGGCCACTGCGCCAGGAGGTGGTCAGGTTGGTGACGTTGACATTCTGATAGCCCTCGGTCTGCTGCTGGCACCAGGTGAGGAGCTTGTTGGGCCTGATGTCTGACTCTGTGGGATGGCGGAGACAGACTGTGGTGAGGACTGTGGGGGACACGTGGACAGCCCTTGAGAGTCCTTGCTACTGCCTCTTTCTCGGTGCAGACCACCAGGAACAGCATTCAGGGCAGAGGCCCAGCCCAGGTGCCACCTCCATGGAGCTGGAGGGCAGAATGGCCACAGAAAGCATACCGTCGTAGGGCAGGTTCCTAAGACCCTCTTCAGCCTCAGACACACCAGGATCTGCAGCACCAAAGAGCTGCTGAGCTGGGAAGGCAGACGCAGATGGCGGTCGGGGTTGCAGTGGAGGAGCAGGGCAATGTGGGAACACCAGAGCAGAGAAGCCTTGAGCCAGCAGGGGCTGAGGCGCATTCCCCAAAGTGAGAGCCCCAGTGTGGGTGGGGGGGTACACTTGCATTGGTCATGGCGGGGGTGATCCCTCAAACAAAGCTCTGTTGATCCTGGAATGTCCTGGCATTCCAGGACAGCAGAAAGGAGAAGGCTATAGAGAAGTCTAGAACCATCCACCATGCCTGTGAGACAGGGTTTTTGACAGGTAGATGGCTCGGCATGGCCAGGGGCTGGAGGCTCATTGGTTCAGTTGCCTTGTCCTTGGACCTCAGTGCTGGGTGAGGCCTGGAAGGAGCAGGAAAGGGGAGCTCGTGGAGCCCGTGACAGACACCCACACGTGCAGCAGGAGGAGTAAAGCACAGAGCAATGAAACCATCCCACGGGTCTCTTGAATGTGCTCCACACTCAGCCTGAAAGAGCTTCTTCCAGCCTCAGACTGTTCTCCCATGATTTTACTGAAGAACACAAGCACCCAGGTGATCTGTGGTTCAGCAGGCCTCTGATACACGGAAACTCCCCACTGCCTGGGAGGATCTGAGGAAGGCGCTTACCCCGGGGGAGAGGCCGACGGAGCCGTCTCATGGAGCCCATTCTCTCCAGAGGGAAGTGGTGCAGCTCCTTGGTGACGCTACAGGTGCTGCACCTGAGGGCGAGAGAGACCACACAGCTGCCTGGGCCGCCCCCCACCACCTCATCTTTTCCTCTTCTGCTGGAGGTCATGACCTTCAACAAGGGCATGACCTTTATCAAGGGCATGACCTTCCCAGGCCACCAGAGACAGTCTACCTCCTTTACCCACCCAGATATGCATGGAGATGGACTCAAGCATGCAAGTGTGATGCTGGCTAATTAAAAAATTACACCATCCTTTGAGACGGGAGATCGGGGCTTCCCTCTGATTCTCTCCAATTCTGAGGGAGGGGAAAAGCCAATTCTAGGAGGAGGGTGGGTAGAGACTCAATGCAACGTGGGGTCACAAGGTGGTGGGGAGCACAGGGAACGGCAGCATGTGTGGGCACACACCACAGGCCAGCCTGTCCCCTGGGCACACAGTGCAGGCCAGCCTGTCCCCTGGGCACAGACCACAGGCCAACCTGTCCCCTGGGCACACACCACAGGTTAGCCCGTCCCTGGGCACACACCACAGGCTAGCCCGTCCCTGGGCATAGGCCGCAGGCCAGCCTGTTCCCTGGGCACATACCAGCCAGCCCATTCCTGGGCATGTGCCAGCCAGTTGGTTCCCTGGGTAGCCTATTCCCTGGGCTGCAGAGGCCACCTTGCTCTTGTCATTGTCCCTCAGGGTGCTCCAGGAGAGCGGCAGTTCTCCAAGGTGCTGGGACCTCAGTTCTAGTAATGCACTGAGATTTCAGGGACCCCCCCCCAGTCCTCAGTGCGGGTGACACTGATGAGGCCTCAGGAAAGGACTCACCTGGTGGGGCCTGACGCAGTTGGAATTGAGGTTCGGGTACCGTGTCCCCGGTCCAGCGTGTACTGCTCAAAGTTCTTGTTGATGTTCTCTGGGGTTGTCTGAGGTAACAGTCGGTAAAGACTTTCTCTGGTGGAGGCAAAACCCAGCAGTCAGGGGCTGCTCTGGTTGCCTCGGGCTCCTATCCCACCTCTTCCCTTCACCCCCATTCTCCTGCTCCCCAGGCCTTACGGTGATGCAAAAAGGATATGAAGGGGGATTGTGTAACCCTTCCTGCAATGCCTGAGGGCTCTGCAAAGTGAGGGAGGGCCAGGAGGGCAATGTCCAAGAGGTGGCCGCACGGGCGCCCCCCCAGCTGAAACCAGCTCTGAGCCAGCAGCACAGCCACCTGTGGCTTTGTGACAACCACCACTGAGCCACGTGGGCCACCTGTGGCCAGCCACCTTTATGGGTCTCCTCACCTACCACCTCACCCACCACCTGCAGAGGCCACACCCCACCCACCATCCCCGATTTCTCCCACATGGCCAGCAGGGTGGGCCTGGAGTGCTGCCCTAGGCAGAAACCACCGCTTTCTGGGTTTGGGGTCACTGAGCAGCACCGGGAACCCCAATGTTAGAGCTGACCCTGTTTCTTTGTGACATCTGAAGCCTAAGGTCCTGCCACTACCGAAAAAGGCCCTGATGGAAATATAGGTCGTAGTGAACAAAGTGTCCTCGGGGTCCTGGATGCTAAAACTGGTCACATTCGGTAGGCAGGAGGAAAGGACCTGGGACGGGCGCATGGGGGCTGGGCAGCCAGCCAGCATCCACCCCTCTCCAGCCTGAACTTTCCTTCTGCATTTTTTTTGCATTATTTTTATTTTTTTGCTCCGATTTTTATTTTTTATTATTATTTTTTAATTTTTTATTATACCACCGTGAGACATACAATTACAAAGGTGTTCATAATTGGTTCTTGGTAATAGTATTCCAGCACCCATCCCTCCACCAGTGCCCCATTTCCACCACCACTGTACCCCACCCCCTCCCACCCACCCCCCAGGCTGCTTCAACAGCAGGTAGCCCTGTTTCCTCTCTCTCTCTCTGTCTCCCTCTCTGTCTCTGCATCTCTCTCCCTCTTCTTTTACACATTGTGGCTAGCCCTGCAGATATTTAGAGTTTAAAACTTAAGTCTCTTTGTGTATAGTCAATGGTGAGTTTTAATCTGCCATTACCATTTCACACATTTAGTAAAACACTGGTATCTATTTATATCCTATTAATGAAAGCAGTCATTCTATATCTGTCCTTTTCCTTCTGACTAATTTCACTCAGCATGATAGTCTCCACGTCCATCCATTTGCAGGTAAATTTCATAATTTCATCTTTTCTGACAGCTGCATAGCCTTCTGCATTTTTTGGGGGAGCAGGGTATGGGGGTGTCTCCCAGTGCTGCTCACGAGGCCTGGCCCCTCCAGTGGTTGACGCATTACTTGGGGAGCATATGAGGCTCCCACACACATGCCCTTCCTGTCTCTCCAGTCAGGAACGCCTCAGCCAGTCCCGGACACTCCTGGTGCACTCACCTTTCAGCCAGCAGCTCCAGGGAGGAGTGCCCTGGGTCCAGCCCTTCACCATCCAGGCCGTGTCAAAGGCTGCCAGGAAGCCTCGGGCACAGCCTGAGCCCATGGGCCAAAATGGCTGCAAAAGGAAATGGAACACAGAAACTCTGTTGGATTCTGGAACCTTCCAGCCTGCCCCTCCCTCTCTGCCTGCTAGGCCACAAGGGGGAATGGGAGGTGATGGGCACCCAGCAGGCTGCACCACAGCCACAGGACTGGCAGCCTGAGGGTCTGCACCAATGGACAATGGCCCAGAAAGAGAGGCCCAGCCCTGGGACTCAGAGAAGGCAAAGGCCTGTTCTTTTTGTGGGGGTTGAGCAGTGGGTCTTCCCTGGGTGCTGCTCAGGGCTTACTCCTGCCTCTGCCCAGCGATCACTCCAGGAGGTTCTAGGGAGCATATGGGATGCTCAGGGCTTACTCCTGACTCTGCCCAGCGATCACCCTGAGGTTCTAGGGAGCATATGGGATGCTCAGGGCTTACCCGACTCTGCCCAGCGATCACCCCTGGAGGTTCTAGGGACCATATGGGATGCTGACGATTAGACCTGGGTTGGTCAAGTGCCAGGCAAGAGCCCTACCTGCTGCACCAGATGGAGTCTCTCTTGCTTTAAAGAGGGACCACACCCGTTGGTGCATGGGAAAGGAAGGGTGCCCTGGGGTGCTGGGGATCAAACCCTAAGGTCTTGAACACCTGAGTCTTGCATGGCCTGGGTTCTACTCCTTGAACTGCGTCCCTGGACTGACAGTGAAGCCTTGGACTGGCTGAGAGGCAGGGTGCTCTGTGAAGGACCTGCCCAGCCCGAGCACAGAGGACCTGCCCAGCCCTTCAGCACAGAGGTCAGCCGCAGGGGACCCAGAGGTGGGCGAGAAAGCTCTGCTCCCTTTGTGAAGGCAAACTGGCCCCCCGTGGACCTAGAGGGAGCAGGAGGAAGGGTGCGGCTCCTCCCGGCCACCTGCAGGTGGGTACGCCTCGGCCCAGCTGTCCTCACAGAAAGGTATCTGCAATCATCAGGGGTTTCACAGGTGGCTGTTACCTCAAGCAAGCTGTCGCCCACCAGGGCCACTAGCAGCTGGTGTGACTGTCGCCGCGCACCAGGGCTGCGTTCTCAGAAGCGTACATGGAGGTGAAATCAAACATGGCGGCGTCTGGCTGCCCGTAGTGGTTTATGGCAAAGTCAAGTGATGGCAGCTGGTAGTTGGTGGCGAAGTCGGCGCCTCTCGGGCATACGAAAGCAGGTTTTCCTGGTTCACATTGTCTGCACACAGCAGCCGCCTCCGTGTCGATGTAGTCCTGGGGGGTGAGAGCACAGCCTGTGCAGCCACTGCCCCCCCACCCAGACCAAGTCATCATGCCCACTTCCGGGCACAGGACTCAGATGGGGTTGTGTGGGGAAGGTTATGGAAACAGAGCTAGAGAACGAAGTTTCAGAGGAATAAATGGTGTCATGGGAACCAGCCGTGACTAATACGACTGATCGCCCATGCTGTCTTCAAGCTTCCTGGTAGCCATGGCCAAAGGGAAACGCGACAGGCTACAGGGCTTTCCTCATCAGGAGTAAGGAACACCAGCATTCCTTCAGGGAGCCAATCACTCTCCCTGTCCCTCACACAGGAATTCCATCAGGGGACACTGTATTGTAACAAAAAGCGTCCTTGTGAACCATCTGATGGCTAACAAAGTAGCATATCTTATGTGGCTAGTTCTCAGGACACATTTCCGTGAAATGAAATGAGGAAAGACTAGATGAACTGGGTGGGAGTTCCCCATTTCCCCAAGGGCCTGGGGATCCAAAGAGGCTGGATTCTGGCATGACAGCTGGACACGCAGAGGGAAGCAGCCAACTGGGGCGGGTGGAGAAGCCAACACAGAGTGGTCTCCCCACACATGGAGCTGGGCAGAGGCTGTGGGGTGGAAGATCAGAAAATGCCTGCTTGGAGCCTCTCCTGCGGGTGGAGTCAGCCTTGGGAGAGGAGGGGTGAATGCCGGCCGTGCTGTGCTGAGCCTGGCATTAAGGAAGGAGTCCTCAGCCGCCCACAGGGGCCCAGCAGGGACTGGGGCGGTGGGACAGCAAGGTGGATGCGGCTGGCAGCCTGGAAGCTTCCTTGAGAAGAAGCTCCCGCCCCGCCAGCAGCCAAGTAGAGGCGGCCTGAGACTGATGGGAATGGCTAAGAAGGCTCTGTGCAGAGAATGGACAGTTGGCAAATGGGTACTCAGCACTGCCTGCCAGGTGTCCTCTAGGAGGACGCTGAGCCACCGGGAGAGGAAGCAGAGTGCCACACCCAAGAGGGGCCACACAAGCAGCTTCAGATGGGAGGCTCAGCACCCAACTGGTGCAGCTGCCCTAGAGCCTGGCTAGACCCTGGAGGAGACAAGCCTGAGCTCCTGAGCCAAAGGTGCATCCAGCTCTCTGTGTTCCCCAGCCCAGGGGTCCCGGACGGTGCTCAGCACCTAAAGGGTGCTCCCAGAGCTTCTGGACGTGCACCTGTAGAGGGTGCTCTCACGGGGGTGCTTCCAGGGCTCCTGGGTGGTCCTTAGCACCTGCAGAGGGTGCTCCCAGAGATCTCTGCAGGAAACAAAAACCTTGTGCCTGGCCCTACTGCACTGCCCACCCCCCATTATGGGGTGACCAGTCATTTCTGTTCTCTGCCTCATGTAAGAGGCCCCTGATGGGAGCCTGGAGGGGCTGAGCCACTGCAGCATGAGCCCAAATGGAACCAGCATCCCAGCAGGATGCTACCTGCACGGCAGAGCCTGGCAAGCTACCCGTGTTGTATTTGATATATATGCCAAATACCAGTAACAATTATAGACCTCATTCGAAATGGATTGAGGCTCTTTATGTTCCTGGATCAAGCAGATGCCTTGGGCTCTACTAGCACGAGACAGGACATATGGAGATGTTACTGGGGCCCACTCGAGCAAATCGATGATGAACGGGAAGACAGTGATACAGTGATACAGTGATCCCAGCAGGACCCAGTGGAAGGACAGGAACTCCAAGTCCAGCTTCACCTGACTCCCCAGCCCTTCCAGCTCCTATTCTGTCAAGGTACCCACCCTGGGCCCACAGGGTACACCACTCTCTGGTTCTGGTAGCCCCAGAGGATGACTGTGGAGGAGAGAGAGAAGAGGTTGTTCCCCCCCCACACACACACCATAGGGGCAGATGTCACTCACATGTTTGCTGGCTGTGTACAATCATCAACTTCATCCCATCCTACTCTCACCCTCCTCCCCACAATTCACAGCCTCCTGGCTGGCAACACAGGCCTCCTAGCACAGAGCTGGCTGGTGGAGGAGGCCCAGGGGAGGGCTGAGTTACTAATGCCACCTGGCGGGCTGCCTGCATAAGCTGGCAAGAGGAGAGGCGCGTTCTTCTCTGACAAGCAGTAATGAATGGGCATCCACACTGCCTGGGTCATGGCCGACTGCTGGGTAGCAGCTGACCTCAGGCTACAGGATCCTATCGGAAGCTGGAGCAGCTGCAGCAGAGGCTAGAACAGCGGCTCTGTGGGGGCTGGAAACCAGACCCGAGAAGACCCAGCCAACTCTCCACGCCACACGTTCCTTCTTTCCAACTCTTCTTTTTCATCAAGATGCCAGGGCAGCATGCAGAAGCCAGGCAGCCAGCAGGACACTAGAGCAGGTCCCCGAACCAGGCATAGAAACCACAGGGTGGAAAGGGGGTCTAGGCTGTCATAGAAACTAGGCATAGAAACCACGGGGTGGGAAGGGGGTCTAGTAAGCTCCCACATTCCAGATACTGTGCTCTGGGGAGGCTCAGTTGGGTCTGAATTCATTCAGTGCTGAGACGACTCTCAGAGAAGCCATCACTCCTACTCTGCAGATACGATTAAGACTCTGAACAGGGAGGCAAGTTCCTCTGGGTTCTTGGCTGTAGGAACTGAAAGCTTCCCTCTTAAATGACAAGGTGGCCATGGCCACACTGCGACATTAGCAAGTGAGAACATCTTATGTGCCCCACCAGGACAAGAATTGCCAGCAAAGAGTGACCTCCCAAGAGAGGGAGGAGGATGGGACGAGATGTGGGAAGGAGAAAACCCATCGTGCCCACCACCCAAGCTCATGTGCACACCTCTGCCACCTCCTAAGTGACAGGCAGTGGTCCCTCCCCATTCCCCATGGCCTGGCACAGCAGGACAGTGAGCACACTCAAACAGCCCAGAGACACATACGCTAATGATGACACCTTTGTCCAGCAGGCTCTGCTTCTTGGCCGTCATAACGAAATAGTGGGTGTAGTCCTTGTAGTAGACAATGTTCTCCAGATCAATCCCTGCAGGAGAGGAAGCACACAGGCTCAGTGTTGCTCCTTCAGCCCCTTCTGTGTGCCAGAACTGTGGCTTTGCCCCTTGCAGGCCTCATTATTTATTTGCAGAATATTTGTGGTAGACCTATCTTAAAGACATGCAAGGCTGGAAAAGATTAAACCAAGTGCGAAAACTGACCCCATCAACACAACTAGCCTTCAGAGGCCCACAAAGGGACTACTTTGATTGAGATGACATTGGCAGGCAACATTATATAGGTTCAAGGAGTACAAAACAGTGCACTATAATTAAAACACCATTTTTCTGAAAACTCCAAGTTGTTGGGGATGTGGACTGGAATTCCCAAGTTAGGGCTGAGCACATGCTGCCAACAAAGCCCAGAGCTGCCCAGGGCATGGCAGTTAAGAACTGACAAAGCCAGGATCTGAGCCAAGGTCAGTCTACTGTTTGTGCTGCCTGGGCCAGAGGTGCAAATGGCTGTGTGAGTTTCTGACCTTCCCCTAGAGCCTGGGCACCGCCATGGTAGGAACTACTCAAGTCAGAGGCTGGCTGGCTTGTATCTTTTGCACTTTCTACTGTCATCCAGGAAAAGCTGAGGAACTGGGGAGAAAAGAGGGTTGTACTGGCAGTGAGACGATCAAGTTGGGATGGACGCCACCAGGTCGAACTAGAGAACTGCTTTAAAAAGATGGAGTAAGGGGTCTGCCTTTATGCCTAGCAGAGAGTGACATTATAGTAGATTTTCAAGGAAACTCAGCTTGTTCATGAGGGACAACGGTGAGCATGAAGAACATACATCACATGTTCAGAGAACGGCAGGGAGACATCATGAAGTGGATGTGTGTTAGCTATGGTAACGAAGACCAGGAGACTAGAGGTTTGTCTACACAAATGGGTTTGTCCACACAGTCTTCACCAGCTGGGACTGTCCAGCCCAGGTCTGAGCCCTTATCAGTGCAGAAGTATTCTAAAAGGTTCTGCTTTGACCCAGTCAGAGCCAACGAAATGCAGTGGTGTAGATTCTCCCAAAGAGGCGGTCACCAGCTCCAACTACAAGTCTCAGGCTAGTCTGTTTTTGCTTTTTCTAACCCCAGGATTACATTACGCATGTGTGTGTGTGTGTGTGTGTGGTGACAGAAATAAGGATAGGAAAGAAGTTTTGACATTACCAATAGCAAAATCTATCTATCTGTTTTCTGCATTAGAAACAGGGCTGTGGATAGATCAGCTCGGTTATTCCCACCAGAAGATCACCTAAGAACTCATTAGCAATGCACTGTATCAGACTCCCTCTTTGACCTAAGGAACCGAACCTTTAGGGGTGGCTCCAACAACTTGTGCTTTTACAAGGCCTGAAATGATTCAGATTCAGTATCCCTTTGAGAATCCCTGGGTTAGTCTCTGCAGGGAAAGAAAGATTTGAAGCAACCTATCAGTCAACATAGAGGACTTCTGGGTAACCATAGGAACCCCCTTTATTGCCATTAAATAGGAAATGGCCATCAATACTGAGGGCCCCCCAGAGACTCTGAGGAAATTCATTGCTGTCACTGTGTGAGGGACACTGCTGAGAACAATAGCCAAAGGTGACGGCCAAGGCAAATGGAGAGGAAGTGCATTACAATGTGGAAAAACACACTCCATGTCCGGCCGTCATTTATATTTGGCAGTTTATTAACGTATTTATCTTCTTGTGTTTGGAGGGAAAAGGAGGGTTGGAGAATTCTTAAATCAATCAAAAGGGTGTAATACGATGAAAGGAAATACTTAGAAAAAGATAATGCAATTGTGATGAAACCAGAAGGTCAGAGTATGGACAGACACCATAAAGACCAGCGAGAGATTGGCTTATAATGAATCTCATCCTTAGAAACTAAGGAAATAATACAGCCCAGCTGGCGAGAGTTTAGGGGTCAGGCACTGGCCCTACAGGCACAAGGACCCAAGTTTAGAGCTGAGAGTTAAATGCCGTCACATCCTCCCCAGCTCTGCTCACCTGGTCTTGCTGGGCCATTGCAGCACCAAATGTCTGGGCCCTGACCTGTTGGCTGAGTATCCTTGGGAGTGGCCCCTGGGAGCCTGTAAGCACTGACTGGAAGCTCCCACACCCCAATCCAAAGAAATCGTTTAATCTGCAGTAGTAAATAACTGCAAGCTCTAAACTGGAGGTCAGCACATGTCTTCTGCAAAGAATCAGACTAAACATTTGGGCCACTGTGGCCACTGGGGTCTGTGTCATAACCACTGACTGTGAGAGCAGCCAGAGGTAACGGGATCGGCAAACGGGTGTGGCCACACAGTTCTTTTATTGTTTCTAATGGGTCTCAAAGTTCAAATCGTACAATTTTCCTTTCTCACAAAAATTTGCTTCGTTTTTTTTTAATCATTCAGAACTATTAAAACCATTCTGAGCTCAAAAACATGTGGTTAGCCGCCGTCTGCCAATCTCCGGTTACACACTGGGCAGAGATAGCACACCCGCTGAATGAACTGTTCCATGCTGACCGTCAGGGGACGAGGCCGCAGTGGGACAGTATGTGAAAGGTGATGGTGAAATGAGAAAAGTGGGATGTTCAGGATGGGGACACTGAGGCCATCTGGAGCCAGGTAGAATGCAAGGAAGCAGGTGGACAAATGACTAGGAGTAGGAAAAGGAAGACCCGTGTCTGCTCTGGGAATGCTGGGTGTGGATGAGTCGTTTTTAGTAGCAAGACATGATTTAATGCTGTTGTTATGCTGCCTTTGCAAGAAGTAGATGTTTTATTAGCTAGGTTTAAGAAGAAAAGAAAAGAGCTGCAATTGATTTCATTGGAAGCAGGCTTATGGCCCTCTGTTCCCCAACTCTTCTTTATTTTTCTCCATCTCCTAAAACCACAGAGGGGGTAGTTTATTGGTGAGCAGGTGAGTGAGTGAGTGAGTGAGTGAGTGTGTGTGTGTGTGTGTGTGTGTGTGTGTGTGTGATTAGATTGAACTCAGGACCCCACATGTGCAAGGTAAGTGCTCTCAAATTCACCCACATGCCAGCCCTTGCCTTTGTTTTTTATTAATGATCCTTCCCATAAGCTACAAAAGAGGAATTTCATTGGCTTTTTCACACTGTCTATCCCAGCCTCTTCAATCACAAAGGGACATAGTTAGCAAGGAATAAATATCTGTTGAGTAATGGTGGAGCTTCTGTTTTCTTAGGGCCCATGGTGGAAAGGCCAGGGCCTCCTGCGCCAGTGTCCGGCACCCTGCACATCCTTCCTGGCATAGGCTAAGGACACAAAATCCCCCAATTCTTGAGGTTCACCACAGGTTATTGGCATGCTCCTCAGAGTGCTCCCCAACTCTCATGATGACCTCATGTACAGACTCACCACCTGGTTGGGATGGTTTATCTGGGTGTAACCCCCTCATGACCCCAATTCCTCCCTCCCCACCATAAACTGGACAGGGTGTCACTTTGGGAAGGGACAAGAAACAGTATATACACAGGTCACTCAGTCAGCCTCTGCCGAGTAATGGGTACTAAAAACTCCCAGAGCTTTCATTTCTATGACGCAAACCTTTAACTAAAGCTCCGACGGCCAAGGCACCCCTATAAATGGAGCCCCCTTTCCATGAGGTCTAAATCGAGCACAAGGTCAGTTACACAGACAACAGCCTCTGTCCCCTAGCCCAGGTACCTGCTATTTTATGGATACAGATAAATTCATTGATCGGCTGGGACTAACTTGGTTTCTTGATCTTCCTTCTTTTTTTCCTTCTACTCTCTCTTCCCAGCTGTAAAGTCCTGCTTTTATGATTTAACTTCACCAAATAGAGTAAACCCCTGAAATCCTAGCCCTTTGCCCTCAGTCCCACTAAAAGCAAAGCCCACTGGGTCTATCCACGTTCCTAAACTCATTCTCTTCTCAGGATCCCTCACTGTGGCCCTGGGGTACCATGTTCTTCCCTTCTATTCCTTGACAGTTTCCTGGTTGTTTTTGCTGATGTAGACACTGCAATAATGAGAACCCAAAGGGGAGATGTGGTTAAGAGTGATACTTGGTAATGGAAACTTACCTGGGCCCAGGTGAATGTCTCCTAGGCATTGCTAATCATCACCTTTATTACCTATGGTGGATGGGTAATAAAGAAAGGATGGCTGAGGCTGACTCAAACTGGATGTTTATCTATTTTTGTGTTGCACATCAAGAGACCTGCCTGACCTTGGAGAAATTTCTATTTCCCCATTAACACACAACCCCCTCCCCAACACCCCTAGTCTGCTGGGTCATGGGAGCTGAAGAAGCCAGCTCCTCTCTGTGTTAGAGAGCACAGGGTATAACCTGGTGTGGAGAAAGGTGAAGGTCCCACCTGTTTCTTCCTCGAAGATCCTGAAAAAATTTCTGATTGAAGATGAAAGCCACACCACTAATCTCTTCCACCTTTGCCTCAGCAGTGCTGTTCCTGTTTATAAAGTTGGCGGTGATTGCAATAGCCAGCTTCCCACGGAATTCTTTTCTTCTGAACCCTGCAGGGAGTAAAGGAAAGATAGTGGGTATGGTAAAACTGGAAAAGATGACTGGGAACTATTTTCTGACACCCCAGAGGGCCAGCAAACACAGAATTCTGCTTCTCTAGCGATCAGGACAAGGCAGAAATGCCGAGGCTGATTCCAAGGAAGAAACACATCACGGAAGCCTTCTTCAGTTACAGGCGCGTCTTCCTTTCCTAAATCTATAGGATTTTGAGGCGGGGGTGTGTGTGGGTGCAACTCAGAGAAGCTCTGTGAGAAAATGCCTGCTTTGCAAGCATGAGGCCATAAAGCTGACCCCCAGCACAATCTCACACAGACGGAGTGTGGTTCCAGTGTTAACACCATCACTTGAATTCTTGACACCACAACAGAATGAGTGATATCAGAGACAACCATGTGCAAATGTGTGTAGTGTAACTAAAGCATGTGCCTGCGGTGAGCACCACAACAACACTGTGCCAACTCTGAGAGACAGTGACAAGCATGCAACGATCTATCAGCACTGGCGCAAGCACCACAACCAAATTTATGCAACCCCATGTCACTGCAACAAAAAAAACAAAAGGAGGGGAAATAGGGAAGGAGAATTTATTTGAAAAGAAAAAAAACAAACAAAAAACCCTTCTAAATAAATAAATTTAAGTATCCAAAGGACCAGTTGCCCTGGCTGAGTTTTTGACAGCCAGCAGAATAAGGCAATCTTTGCCTCAGGGGCTCAGAGGTTTGTTCTGTTAAAGATATGTTGGGTATTCCACAGCTATGCTGCTCGACCCACGTGGAGCAGCCCATGGAGTTTCGGAGGGCAGTAAATGGCTCAGCCCCTGGTCGAGTCCAACATAGCTCCTAGGGTTAGCAGACACATGGGGGTGGCTGCACTGGCCAGACTTGGAATGGGGATTTGGGCTCCTCCCCCCATTCCTCCACCTCCATGTCAGTGGGCATGGATAACGGCCTACAGCCTCCACAACCAGCAAAGCAGGACAAGAGACAGACCAGACCCACAGCTGCACCTGCGCATGGCCACAGACAGGCTTAGATAATAATGGTTAGAACCAGATCCTTCTCAGGATCTTTCACATTTATACACTCTAATGACCATTGTAGTTGCAAACAAACTGGGGAGGTTGATGGGGAATTATAATGTCACACTAGAACTCACTATTGAATATACACATAGAGACGCCATAAACCGTTAATATCTGTAGGGCAAGCCACAAAGTATAAGAGAGATAGAGAACTACAGAGACAGAGATAGAGAAAGAGAAAGGGTGCCTGCTATGGGGGCAGGCTGGGGTTGGGTAGGAGGGGAGTGTCGGGACATTGGTGGTGGGAATGGGGCACTGGTGGAGGGATGGGTGCTGGAACACTGTATGACAGAGACCCAATTATAAAATCCTTGCAATTGTATATCTCACAGTGGTATAAAAATTTTTTTAAAAAAGATATGTTGGGCATTACAATGTGCAAACAGGGAGGGAGGAGAGAGAAAGAGAGAGAGAGAGAGAGAGAGAGAGAGAGAGAGAGAGAGAGAGAGAGAGAGAGAAGTTGGGAGGGAATCTGGGGACACTGGTGCTGGGAAATGTGCACTGGTGGAGGGATGGTTGTTGGATCACTGTATTACTGAATCCCAATCATGAACAGCTTTGTAACAGTCTATCTCACAGTGATTCAATAAAAAATTTTCAAAAAGAAAAAAGATATGTTGGGTATTATTGCTAGGTACTCATGAAAGACCCAGTGTCCATTAAACATATATGATTAAAACGACTTTGATGGGATTTTTAAGGTTTCTCTTCCTTTGAGAAGCATGATTATGAGATGAATTGCTGTAGGGAAGGGATTTTAACAAACTTTCCCCAGAGATTGGGGAAACTAAGACACCATAAATGTACAAGAGTGGATGGAATTCTGGTTCACAAATACAACAATTCCTTGGAATTTTGATAGGTTCAAATGGTTTACAATGAAATTGTTTTGGATGGAGTAAGAATTCTGTTATGCATGCAACTACAATGTGGCTTTTTTTTTTAATGCTACTCCAACACTCATCTCTCACACACCAACTGGGTATCCTGCTAGACATTTCAGGCTTGACATTTTTAGCCGAGGTGGGGGTAGGGTGGCAGGACTTTTCCCAAACAGCAAGAGGCCTATCTCACTTCTGTGGCCTGAAAGCAATGGCAGGTGCCAAATGCTCCTGGGCCCTCTCTATCAGGATATTCTAAGGGTAGTGTGGGCTCCAAGCGAAAGAGAGAGAAATGCCTCTTCCTACAACGATCATATCTCCGCGGCTCCCGACAGGGCAGGAGAAGGTCATCACATTGGGCCGGCGCATCTCCTCAATCCCTTCCGCGCTCCCTTGCAGTGCCTACGGTCACATCCAGGCTTCACACATGCAGGCAAGTACTCGCCTGATGTGCCCCATCTCCAGCCCCCTACTCCCTTTGAGCATCTGCTGTTCCTGTAATTCTGAGTGTTCCCTCTGCCCCAGACACGGCTGCCTAATTCACACCTGTCGGGTGCTGCACAGGACCCTCTATCTGGACACCTTCAGGGTCTCCCTCACACTTGATAACCACATGCTCAGGTCTCACGCACATTCCCAAACATCTGCTAAAAATCCCTGACTGTGAAATTTTCCTACAAATCGATGGACATGGAGATCATCATGCTTAGTGAAATTAGTCAGAAGGATAAGGACAGATATAGAATGACTCATCTGTGGGATAATGAACACTGGCATAAATATATACCAGTGTTCTACTAATTGTGGGAAAGGGTAATGCCAGACTAAATCTGAGCATTGAATGTAGGCAAGGGGATTTACATGATAACCCCTAAATGTATGTATGGCAAGCCACAATGTGAGAGAAAAAGAGAGGAAGAGGAGGAAGAGGAGAAGAAGGAGGAAAAGGAGGAAGAGGGAGAAGAAAAAAAAGAAGAGCAAGAAGAGGAGGAAGAAGAGGAGGAGGAGGAAGAAGCAGCAGCAACAGCAGCAGCAGCAAAGCGCTTGTCATAGAAGCAGGCTAGGGGAGGGGGTAGTGAGTCAGGGGACATTGGTGGCCGGAAATGGGCACTGGTGGAGGGATGGATGCTGGAACACTGCATGACTGAAACCCAATTATGAAAAGCTTTGTAAAGATCTATCTCATGGTGTTATAATAAACATTAATTGATTAATTAATTAATTAATTAGTAAAAAATAAATTCCAGAGTGAAAGTTTGGGTTTTATCTCTAAACCCGCCTCCTTTCAATTATTCATGAATTCTGTCCCCAAAATGGTTGGAAAGGCTTATTAGTGTCTAGTCTAGTATTATTCAGTTAAGGGTGAGTTTGTCCCTCTGGGGCACTCGTAAAGTGTGGAGTCATTTCTGTCTGTCACAACTTCAGAGTGTGACTTCTACTAAGCAGAGGCCAAGGATATCACTAAGCATCCTACAATGTACATGACAGGCCCATAAAAAGGAATCATCTGGCTCCAAACATCAACGATGTTACTGAGAGATCTAATAGCTGTCAAATTGCTCAAATGGCTCATAAAGTGCCAACTATACTCAAGCTGAGCTTGGATCATGGCCTTGCAGTCAGCAAATGATTCTATAAGCTCTAATATCTCAACACACAGGTAGTGAGCTTAAAGTTTAGCCAACAGTGCTCAGGGTTTACTCCCGACAGTGCTCAGGGCTCATTTCTGGCAGGGCTGAGAGGACCATATGAGCTTACCAGGGATGGAACCAGAGTCTGCCACAGGTAAGATCAGTCTCTTAAGCCCAGACTATTTCTGTAGCCCTATATTCCACACTTTACAGTTGGCAAAACCAAGAGCTGAGAGGATTCACCATGCTCCAAAGGCCTAGCCTCATGCTCCCCAGGGCAGCAAGACACATCGGGCTTTGGCACCTGCCCTCCTGCCACTCGTCCCCTCCCACCTCAGCCCCCTCCTGAACCCTGGAAGTTGTCACCTTCCAGAGTGTTTCTGCGGCCATCAGCACCGATGATGACATCAAACTCAAACTCCGACAGAGGGTGGTCTCCAGGGAGGAACTCTGCCCGCCAACCAATTTCTGAAAAAGAGAGATGAGTTGACAAAGAAAGGTTTGACAAAGAAAGGTGGGGGGGAGGAAAGCGGTGTCCTCTGTGTTGGTCAGGAGAAATGGATGGTGCCACCTAGTAGCTGCATCCCAGACAGAGCCACCAGGAGAAAGCTACTGAGCTGAGCTGGTTCACACACTAAACTCCAGCCTCAAGTCCACTTTGACACAGGGCTGGTAAACCTGTAGCACTTTAGTTCTTTAGAAAGGTTGCAACGGTCTGTTCTGGTGGGCAACGGTCTTTTATAAAACCGTTTTCAGATAAAACCTGGTTGAAATCAAGCATCTACTCAAAGTCTGGGACAGGTTCAGGCCCCAGTCACTGAAGGTTAAATAATAGATACCGCCCTGCTCTAAATCTAGCCCAAACGTTCCTGAATGCTCACATATTCTGGGCAGAGACTGGTGAAATCAGAGCACAGCTGCAACCCACATATGAAACTGAAGTTTCTAACGCCAAGGAGTTCCCAAAACTAAAAGCCTTGTCCAAGCAGATTCTTTATTGTTTTAGAAATAGCTTAGATTCAGGGAGATCATGATCAAACTTTCTGACTAATGTGTGCAAAAAGAGAAACATTTATATAAGCTTAGTGCAAAAGAGAAAAAAAATAAATAATATGTACAATGGTAAATTTTATTTTTTTTTGCTTTTCGGGTCACACTCGGCAATGCTCAGGGATTACTCCTGGTTCTGCACTCAGGAATTACTCCTGGTGGTGCTCGGGGAACATACAAGATACCAGGGATCAAACACGGATCGGCCACGTGCCAGGCAAACGCCCTGCCCGCTGAGCTGTCACTCAGGCCTTCAATGGTAAATTTTATAAGTATATCAATTGTACTTCAGTAAAATTCAGAAATATTATATCCTGAGAATACCTTGACTATTTCATATTTCCTCCAAGAGACTCCACTCATAACTGGATTTTAAGATGTTGTATTTGTACAAGTGACCATATATCTGCGTTCTCTCACACAATCTGAAGAACATGCAGAAAGTCCTACAACCAACCAAATCTGTCTTCTATCCTGCTTATAGATCAAAATTCATTTGCCAAACTATTACCACCTAGTGACAGGACAATCAAGTTACAGGCTCAATGACTTAGTTATTAATCTCCTGGAAGCTGAAGAGCAAAGTTAAAGTGGTCATAAAAAGACAAAATGAGGTCACAGTGATCGCACAGTGGGTAAGGTGCTTACCTTGCATGCAGCTGACCAGGGTTCAATACGTGGCATCCCATACAGTCCCATACAACATCCCACCCTCCAGGAGTGAGTCCTGAGTGTTGAGCCAGGTGTAATCCCTAATCATAATCAGGTGTGGTGCGAAACAAAACAAAGCAAAAACAACAAAATATGGGCTGGAGCAATAGTACAGAAGCTAGCATGTTGACTTGCATACAACCAACCAGTTTCAATCCCCAGGATCCTTTCAATCCTCTGAGCCCTGCAGGAGTGATCCCTAAGCTCAGAGCCAGAAATAAATCTCAAAATAAATCTCTTTGTTTTGGGTGTGGCCCAAAACAAAATTAAAAAAAAAAAAAAAAAAAATGTAGGCTGGATAGTGCAGAGCTAGGTCTGTACTATCATCACTGGTGGGGCTGACAGGATGATCTCTGAGCTCAGACCCAAAAATAAATTCTGGGTTTGACCTCAAAACAAAACAAAACAAAAAAGCAAAATATCCTATGATATTTTGAGGCACCCAGGAGGCATGGCGGGTTCTAGCCCTGGCCTGCCACCCCAGCAGAGCCTCACAACAAGCCAGATGACCCCCCTCTACTCCATGGGGGCCGCCATTTTCCACATCCAGTCTTCCCTCTAGTCACAACTCCACCCAGAAGACCAGACTATCACAGCCCGGATCATCGACACCCACCCTGCAGCAGTTTTTTCTCAATCCAGCCCAGGTATGCTGAACCAGAGACTCTCAGACATGGGGCAGAGCTGCTACTTGCTCTCCCTGTGCCCAGCCACTCATAAGGCACCCGGGAGGCATGGCGAGTTCTAGCCCTGGCCTGCCACCCCAGCAGAGCCTCACAACAAGCCAGACAACCCCCTACTCCATGGGGGCCGCCATTTTCCACATCCGGACTTCCCTCTCGTCACAACTCCACCCAGCAGACCAGACTATAGCGGCCGCGCGGTTCATCAATAATTGCTTTATTGGGGCCGGAGCGATAGCCCAGCGGGTAGGGCGTTTGCCTTGCACGCTGCCAGCCTGTGCTGGCCTGGGTTCGATCCCGGCATCCCATATGGTCCCCCAAGCACCGCCAGGAGTAATTCCTGAGTGCAGAGCCAGGAGAAACCCCTGAGCATTGCTGGGTGTGACCCAAAAAGAAAAAAAATAATTGCTTTATTTAGAGGTGACTACAAGAGTATGCCACCGCACGGCAAGCCTGGCAAGCTGCTTGTGTCATATTTGATATGCCAAATACCAGTAACATTTATATTAGGTCATTCCCATGACCTAATATAATGGTTTGAGGCTCTTTATGTTCCTGGAGCAAGCGGATGCCTTTGGGTTCTACTAGCATGAGACAGGACATATGGAGATATTACTGGTGCCCGCTCTAGCAAATAGATGATGAACAGGAAGATAGTGATAGTGATCCTATGATGGGATCATTCAGCTCCCAATAAGCATAGCTCAACAAAAACAATCCTGAGAGCTACAAATATTGTTTTCACTTTGCAAATCTAATTTCTAAGGAGAAAATGAACATTATACTGTACTTTGATTTTCTTGATCTTCAGGAGGCTCGACAACCTTCACAAACTCCACATTCACGTGGATTTCAACTCCCAACATCAGGGCCACCTTGAATAAGATGAGCTGCAGCTGACGAATACCTGAGGGAAGAAGGTGTACGAGAGAGAACTCTGAGCAGTGGTACCAAAGTGCCTCCTGTATGCAGAAGCCTGTATAATCTCCACTAGCAATTTCTTTTCTTTTTTCTTTTTTTTTGCTTTTTGGGTCACACCCGGCAATGTTCAGGGGTTTCTCCTGGCTCTGCACTCAGGAACTACTCCTTGCGGTGCTCGGGGGACCATATGGGATGCCGGGATCAAACCCGGGCTGGGATGTACCAGCCGCGTGCAAGGCAACGCCCTACCCGCTGGGCTGTAGCTCTGGCCCCATCCACTCAGCAATTTCTAAGTGTCACAATACACCATCAATGATTATTACTGATCACTAATTATATGTGCCAAGAACCTTGAGCACATATAATTCAACAACCCAAAGTCATCTTTTGTGATGATTATTCTCATTTTATGCATGGAAATGCATGTTCAGTGAGGTTAAGAGCCTTGATGAAAGTCAAGGATGCAAAACTAGACTGTGAGCCCAGATCTGCAGGATTCCAAGATTCTGCTCAAGCTGTTAGATAGCACTATGACACAGGTGCTCTTTCCTGCTTCTTTTCTGGAGACAGGCTCCAGGTTTAATAAGATTAGGATTGAAACAGAAGGAGAAATAGAAGAGGAAGAAGATGATGAAGCAAAGAAGAAGCAGTGTGACCTTTTCTTCTTTGTGACCCTCTATTTGGGTGTGACCCAAAGAGAGGGTCTAGCCATCCAGGATAAGAGGTAGCGAACTGCCCCCATAAAACTGAGCTCATGGTTTCCCACCTCCTACCTACTCTCAACTCCCCAATGAATAGGGAAACAAGGTGTCCTATTGGTACTTTTGTTGTATCTTCAAAAAAATTTCTGCTGGGTAGGAAGTTTTTTTTTATATAATATATTTTTATTTTAAAGGCCTAAGTAGATTTTTTAAATTGTTTTCATTATAGTAAAATGCAGTAATGTTTCAGTGTTAGTGGTTTTGATGTAGTACTCACCACCTCCTGACTTCCCATACCCTCCATCAATATCCTTATAGGGTAACCTAATTTTATTTTTTTTAAGTTCTAACCTTTCTGTGGATCCCTCTGTGTTAGTAGCATTTATTCACTGAACATGCACTGAGCATCTCCAAAGTCAGATGACTTGGTAGGCCCAGATGCAATCAACCACTCCCTAGAACGGAGGAAACAAAGAATACAGGAATGGGGTAGGGTATAGTGGCAGAGAAGGGCCAGAGCAGCAGTCTTGGAAGGAAGAGGAGAAACCAAGTAGCATGGAGAGATGAATAAAAAGACTCTAAGGCACACATGAGTACTAGGAAATCAGGAAGTTTTTCAGTATGTTGGTGAAAAACCTCTTTAGCATGATGGCAGGAAAGAAATCCGACACAACGGAAGGAGCCTATGCTCTTCTTCCTAGAATACTTGGAAACACAGAGAAAATAATGGCAATGGCTAAGATCCAGAGGGGAGTGTGAGGAGGGAAATGGCGGCATCTGTGGTGGGGTGAGTGAAATAGAATGCCTGAAGGACTCGGGAGAGGCTGGGTGCACTGTGAGGAGGTGAGCAAAGGAAGAAAGAGGTGGAGCGGGGGTGCCTGCAGTGCTTCCCTGGCCCAGCGCCGAGCAGGAAGGTCATCTGCTGAGGAGGAGGCTGCAGTGGGGGACGTGTGGAGGTGAGGTCTGGGGAGGAAGTGACGGAGGACAACCAGAACTGCTGAGAGGTTCTGGACCAGGATGCAGGATAGATCAGGACCTGGGTCAGGCTGAGCTGGAGAGAACAAGGCCATCAGCTGACGTCTGGGCCAACAGACAGCCCAGGCACCTTTTGATCCTCCCAGCAGAAGGCCTGGCTCTGCCTCCAGTTGATTCCAGAACACAGTAGGTGCTTAGTAAATCCTCCCTCCTCCCTTTCTCATAGGCATTGCGTTGTCCTTGACAATTATCAGATGATCACTTCCAATGCTTGAACTTCAGTTCCAGTATCCTCCCTGTTTTTATCTGCCCACTAGGAGAGGGTAGCACCCGGCTGAGCTGGAGGTAAGAGGATTTGGCCCTCTCTGCGCTCTTTCAGAACTTGACGAGACAGGGTTCCATGGTGTTACCTCATTGGTAAAAAGCACATTCTCTTTGGGGATGGGGGTAGGTGCCCTGAAAGCTGACGTGTCTGCTTTCCAGGCTGAATCTGATTTCCTCTCCATTTCACTCCCGGAATTTTCTCATCCCAAAGCAGGAATTAACTCTGGGCCCCTGCTGGTAAGCTCCTCTGCATCCGGCTAAATTACACCCTCTGTGGATGATAATTCTCTCCTGTCTTTGCAGTGAAATCCCACACCCTTCCCCATCAATCCTTATCCAAGACAACAGGGGTCTCAGGCTCCCTTCGACCCTCTGGGTGAGAGATGGAAGCTCTGACTTCTGATGCCTGGGGGTCCTGTTGTGTCCTGCTCATGGTGCAAATCCCTCCCTGTACACCCACTACTATGCCAGGCACCATGCCATGCTTGTAGAAACTGGGCCTCACTCATTCTCAACAGGATCACTGAGAATGAGAACAGGATCATTCTCAGTGATCCTGTTGATCAGCCATTCTTGCCTTGATGGGAGAAGCTGGAACTGGAAGATGCTAAGGAATTTGACCCGAGGCACATATGAAAGTGACCAGACGCCTTTGGGACCAAATCTCTTCCAACACTCCATGTCTGCCCTCAGTACCACCCCCCCACCCCATGAAAGAGCTGTAAATCAACAAAAGAGCTTATGCTCCTGCTGTAGAAACAGGGGGTGTGCTGCCTCCTCAAAGCCCGGGGCTTATCCTGACCCAAGATGCAGGTTCTAGAGCCTTGACTTTCTGATAACCCCCCCACGCACCACACTCTCCCTTGACGAAGCCGGAACTGGCCTCACAAATCCCAATTCTGTTTAAGCTCTTGGCAACCAGACCCCATCTCATGATCTAAGTGTCCTCCTGCAAGCAAGACTAATTATTACACTTAACAACATGAGTATTATTTCTTATTATCCTTATTTCTTATTAAATAATGATTTATTATGTCATAATACATTAATATACACACTTGAGCACTGACAGTAGCTCAGCGACCCTGAGTACGCAGATGATGCGACTGACCTCTGCCTAGTTCCCACAACCATTCATTTTATTTATTTATTTACATATTTATTTAATTTGCTTTTTGGGTCGCACCCATGCTCAGAGGTTACTCCTGACTCTGTACTCAGGAATTACTCTCAGCAGTGCTCATGAGACTATATGGGATGCCAGAAACAGAATCTGGGTGGCTGTGTGCAAGGCAAACGCCCTCCCTGCTGTGCTATCGCTCCAGCCCCCCCATTCACTCATTCAGCAGAATTGTTTGAGCATCTGCTCTGTGTCAAGCGTTCTTCCATGCGTCTCAGAAGTACTCTGGTAAACAGATCATGGTACCACCGACCTCATGATGCTTGCACCACAGGTAAAGACCAGGGCCACCCAAGGCACAGAGCAGGCCCTTCATCAAAGGGCTTCAGTAAAGGGCTTTCTGTAGGGCAAGGAGGGCAGAGAAGAGACGGAGGACAGGAGAAGAAAGAGGAGGAGGGAGGAGGAGAGAGGGAAGGGAGACAAGCAGGGAGAGGGAGAGGCAAGCCCACCAGGGTCAGCCCTGCTTGGGATACCACAATGAGTGCCACTCACTGATGTGGTCAATGGAGCCAGCACAGAATTTCCCGTAGAACTTCTTGGCGCCTAGGCCGCAGGTCATGGATGGTGAAAGGCCAGAGGTGCAGCACATTGTTCCGGGAGAAGGTGTCCCGCTTCTCCACCACCACCACTTTGGCTCCCAGGTAGGCAAGTTCAATGGCAGAGCGTAAACCACAGGGTCCTCCTCAATGATGAGACACTGCAGAGTAGAGAGGAGAGAGACACTTGGAGATCTTCAGAGACAGAGACACCAATGCCCGGGAGCTGAGGAGCAAACCCCTTAGTGGGTAGGATTGTGACTTGCCGACCCCTATTCCTTCCCTTCAGTGTACCAGGAGCTGTGCCAAGCCCCTGAGGGACTGAGGGAGGCGAAGGAAGATGTGAAGTTCAGGAGTCAAACTGAAATGGGCTTAAATCTTAGTTCTAACATCTGACCCCTTAGTTCCTTTATCGGAGGAAAGGGCCTACTGTTTTAATCCTTTGCAGGGTTACAGAAAACGATCATTTTCAACAAAGATTATGGCTCATCTCTGGAACTTTGCATTATGCAATTGTTTCTGAAAGGTGATGCAAGACATCAACAGTAATAAAAGACAAATATTCCAGTTAGTGAATGGGTAGAGAGTTTCAACAGACAAACAACCAACAAGACCGTAAAAATGGTCTGATGGGCTACACCATTACTGAAATGCAAATCAAAGTTTTACAGTGATATAGAACTTTCTACCCACTGGGGTGACAATGGCGTAAACAATAAGTCAAAAACTGGTACTGAGGGGGAGGATCCTCCCTGTAAAACAATGGCTTTGGGTGGTCTTGTCATTCCTCACCAAATTAAGTGTGGATTTACCATGTGATCCAATACTTTTAGATACACATCCAAGAGAACTAGAACATGTGTAAGCACTACAGTGAATACAAAATATTCATGAAAATCTTATTTATAGAACTTAAAAAGTATAAATCACTAAGTGTTCATTATTGATGACTAACCAAAAAGTGGTATCCCACGGAATGGACAATCACTACTCACTATGAACAGAAGAGCTGGTATATGGATGAACCTTAGCAAATATAAGAAGAAAATAAAACATGTCTGTTTCTAATTTGTTTGGCTAAACTTGGCAATGTTCAGGGCTAACTCTGGCTCTGAGCTTAGGGATCACTCTGGGCTGTCCTAAGGGGACCATGTCAGGGTTGAACCTGGGTCAGCTGTGAACAAAGTGAATACCCTATCTGCTCTGGCCCCTAAACAAATAAAACATGACATAAAAGGACATCTATTGCATATAAATCTGAACAAAATCTAGGAAATCCATGGAGAAGGAAAGTAGCGTGAAAGGAAATTGGAGGATTGGGGCAAATCTCAGAATTTTTTAAATTTTCGCTTTTTGCTTTTTGGCTCCTGGCTCTGCACTCAGGAATTAATTACTCTAGGCAGTGTTTGGGGCCAAAGATTGAACCTAGGTCGACCTCATGCAAGACAAATGCCCTACCCACTAAACTATGGATCCGGCCCCTGGGCATTGGTTTCTTTACATGGCAGCAAAAGTTCTGAAATTAGGTAGTGGTCGTAGTATTTTCATTGTTTGTTTCCCTTAAGCCTTTGTTGCTATGATTTAAATTACCTTTTACTATTAAAAGTAAAAAGAGGATGGCAAAAGATAATATGCAGGCAGTGTACTTGCCTTGTGGGCCCACTGATCCGCCTTCTATCCTCAGTACCTCATATGGTTCCTAAGAAACCACCAGAGTGATTCTTAAGTGGCCAGGAATAGGCCCTGAGCACTGCTGGGAGTGGCCCAAGACACACACCACACACACACACACACACACACACACACACACACACACACACACACACACACACACACACTGAAATTAGTGAGGGTAGCCCACTGTAGAGCAGTTGCCTTGCATGTGGGAAGCCCTGCTTCAATACCAGGCACTGCAGTCAACAACAGCCTTCCAAAAAGATGAAACTAGCAGCTTCACAAATACCAACAGAAAAGGAAATTAGCAACAACAGAAAACGAAAGCTTGATTAATAAAGTAGAAATGTTTTATTATTATACAGCTCTTATTTTCCTGGAAGGCTACAACTTCATTGTATAAAAATAGCAGCAGCAAACGTAGTGTATTGCAAAATTAAGACAGCACCATCCATTTGAAAAGATGAACAAAAGCACATTAAGCGAATGACTGTTAATGACATGTGAGTTGTATCTTATTTGTACTCTAGCTCCATGAAATATTTATACAAGACTAAAAGCAGATGCCAGTGCACCAGCACACGTTCACAGAGATGCTGTTATTCTTATCGTCCCCCGTCTTTCTAGGAACTCTAAGCTCAACGTTAAGTTTACATTTGTAGGAGATAAATAACCAGCACTCAATGTCGTTCTACTTAGGACCTAAAAGGAAAAAGCTAATCTCGCCTGGCAAGCTGGAAAATAATTCACAGAGGAAGTCTTTAAATATTCTCATCCTTATCACCTCCGGCACCACCATCATCAGAATCATCAGCTTCATTATCACCATAGCCCACGTTTGCTGCGCATTTACCATGTGCTAGACATCGGTTCAAGTGCTTTATATATTCTGTTTCTTGATTCGCAGAATAAGTCTAAGAAAAAGGGCCTGTTGTTATGCTTACTTCACAAATGGGGAAACTGAGGCAAACACAGCTAAGTAGTGGGACCGTGGCTACACAAATGGCAGAATCAGGATCCAAATCCAAATGGCCCCACTCCAGCATTTGTCTAGCTATACTGCTCTGATTTGCCAAGCATGAAAAGAGCAGAAATACATAGAGGGGATCTCCCGTTCAAAGAAGATGAGAAAGAATCTGAGGTAGAACGAGTAACAGGCATTTTGGGGAAAGGGTGTGGAGAGAGGGGGAGAGGCTGAGGGTGAGTCTAGAGTGGGAGGCTGAAGGACTCACACACCACGTAAAAGAGAGTCCCTTCAGTCCCGTGGGTACCAGGTCCAGGGGGAACAGAGATGACAGGCAGGGACTCTGAGACTCACCCTGGGATTCAGTGGACCCTGTAAGGTTCATCAAACAAAACAAAGGTCCTTCCCCAAGGAAACTGTATCCAATTTGAAAAAAGGGAAGAGTTGTAATGACCAAGCTAGTTACGCCAGGCAAATGCCCTCTATTCCAAGACCACCTGATGAGAAGCTTCCCATATTGTCTCAAAATAGAGGGAAAGAGCAATAGAGCAGAGTTTCTGAGGTGCCTTCACTGAGGCTTCCCTGTCAGCCTTGCCCTTTGAACTGACGGGGGTGAGAGTCACCTACATCACTCAGGGACCACTGCCTTCACCCACACCGCACCCCAATTGGATATTTCAGACACATCTGGAAACTTCCCTCTGCTCAGGCTCAAACTTTCTTTCACAAATGCATCCCCCTTCCTCTTGCAAACATCCCATAATCCACTTGCATCCATCTGGGGCCCCCAGAGTCCCCAGGAAAGGGCAAACAAGCATATCAGAAGCTCCCACACCACAATCAGTGTGGATGCTGGGCCTCCCACAGGGAAATTTGTGGGAACCCAATTAAGGAAATGAAGTCACCACTGAGATAGAATTCACTCCAGAGATGCCGGAGTAGGGATGTGAGCCCCCTTGCTTCCTTGCTGGTGGGAGACAGCAACAGCACCCCTCCCGGCCCCAGCTCAGCTCTATGGCTTATCTCACACCCCAAGCAGCTCCCCAGCTCGGACATAGCCAGACCATGACGGGCATTTCAAAAGCAGGACTCCAAACCCACACTTGTGAAGTTGGCTTGGGGTGAAGTCTGCAATCACTGCATTTCTCTGCACTTACTGCATCTCTTCCTGTTTGCTGAGTTCTGTCACTCCAGGGCCAGAGTTGGCGCGGGGCGGGAGGATGTGGGGTGAAGGGCAGGAAGGGAAGACTGGGGGGCCGGCATCCTTCCATCCATCAGGCTGACCCAGTCCCAGGCGGGGCCAGGGGAGGAGACCACGTTCCCACCAGCTGGGGGCTGCTGTGCTGTCTCTGTGCACACAGTAGCAGTTGCTGGTGCTAGCCCCTCCCGGCTAAACTTGCAATCCCACCCATGGTCCTTCCACTTCCCTGCCATGCACCCCCCCACACCTTAACCCCCAGCACATACGTGCGGGCCTGAAATTTCAGAGACACCAATCATACCATAATCTAAAGTCCAAACAAGTACCAGCGGGCCTAATTGTATAAAGAGAGAAAATTTGGTACAGATGTTATCAGAGGAGACGGTTTGCTGGCAGGGGCCAGTTCCTCTTGGAGCATGCTTGTTATGATTAAGATGGGAACTCGGAGTCCTGACAAGAGGCCGGAGACTGTGGGCAGCCCATGCTGGGACAGCGGAGTGGGAGGGTCAGGGTCTCCCTGGCAGGCCCACGGGAGGGCTCCAGATGCTGAGCCCATGTGAAGACAGACCATGATGCAGACGGTTTGTGATCTGCTCCATCCACAAGCAGTGTCACTTGTTGCAGGCCTATGGAGGCTCTCACAACTGATAATTTATTTCCCAGCAAGGGAAACTTTCATTAAAACTCAGGGTTGGGGAGCTAGCTCAAAAATGCTTTGCATACGAGAGGACTAGGTGATACCTCATGGTTCCTCAGGCACCTCCAGAAATAACCCCAGACCATCAAACTTGGAGTAGATCCTAAGCACCACCAGGTGTGGCCCAAAACAACAACCAAAAAACCAACCAAGCCTGAGGTCTTTCTTGAGTCCCCACCGAGACTACATTTTCCCTCTAGGCCCTGTCCTAGTGCCGTCTGGAGCTCTCAGGGTCTGTATCTGATCCCCAGGCCAGTGTGCATGACTTCAGCATCTCTGGATGCTCAGGATAAACCCTGGGAGGCCGGCGGGAGAAGGGCAAACTCCACCAGCCCTTTATGCATGAATGCACTCCCCGTGGCCTCGTCGCCACCCAGGGTCTGCCTCCCTGACTGTAACAGGAGGTTCCATTCACATCACTGGGTCGATGTCTGCAGTGTCCCACCCAGGCCTGGGGCAGCTGGGGTCTGCCAAGGCCACCTTATCACTGACATCAGCAGCTCTCTGTGCTCTGACCACACAGACTATTCCCCTGTGGAGAGTCAAGCTGATCCAACATCAGCAGGAAGTCCATTGTATAGATAAGCTTGGCAGGACTCAGTTTTCACGATCTCAGGGAGGAGAAGCAAACAGCACATGGAAAAATTGACTCTAGTTATCAATGGAAGGGTGGGGAGTGAGGGAAACTTGGCGTCAAGGCACAGCAATGAGATGGCTCTACTTGAACAGGACCCCTGTGTCACCCTCGCCCCCTTCACGATGGGGTGTTGTTTTCAATCACCATCAAGAAGGTCACATTTTCCCAGGGATGTTCCAGAAGGCCCGGGGCGGCCCAGGGGTTGACAGCCTGGACGTGGGATTCCCATGCTGCCTTCTCCCTCTGCTTCCTTGGAGCTCTGAGCAGCTACTCCCAGGAGTTAATGTATGGTTGGGGAGGATGGAGGCAGCCAGCCAATGGGTTCCACCCTCCTTGAGCTGCTCTCCTGGACCCTGACCTCAGTGGCCTGAACTTGCCAGGTTTGAGAGAGTCAGAGACAACTCAGTAACATTATTGAGTTATCCCAGCACCTCATTATTCCCATTCTTCAGTGAAAGGGAGAAGAGGGTAAGAAATGGCTCCCAGGCCGGTCACTCAAATCAGTGGTCAAATTTGGCTCTATGGGAAGAGATGCAGCTTAGCCATGAAGCACTTGCTACATATTGGAGGCCTTGGGTTTGATCGCAGACTCTGCACAACCATTAAAAGTTTGCTGCTTAGTTTCATTGTTTGAGGTGGGGGAACCCATGCCTAGCAATGCTCAGGGATCACTCCTGGTAGTACTTGGGTAATGTTATGTGGTGTCAGAGATCGAACCTGGGTCAGCTGCAAGTCAGACAAATACCTTAGGGGTTGTGCTCTCTTTCTAACCCAAAACAGCTGCCAAGTTTGAACATACCCAAGTGGTATGTTGGATCCAAGACCTGTGCTCTGAACTGTTTGTCTCACAGCAACACCTGACCAGAGAGTGATAAGACACAGGGGTTGGGTGGCGCCTCCCCTGCAGAGAAGGCCCCTGAGTCTGTGTGCATCCCGGAGAGGGAGCCTTCAGGCTGGAGCCAGAGAAATTCCTGCTGCTCTAGCCAGTAGGCAACACAACTGTGAGGGATTTGAGCATGGATGGTCCCAGGCTTTCTGGGAGCTGCAGTGCCGCCGCTGGCCTGGTCAGGGGAGGATTAAGGTTCTGCATGGTTCTGTCTCCCTAGGAGCAGCTCTGACCAGGCAGGCAGAGCCACAGGCCTGCTCTCAGGGCAGCGAGCTGGTGCCAGAGAGGTGCCACTGTGCTGCCTGGTGAGGCTCCAGCCTTCTGGGCATCCACCCGGAGAAGTTGCTTCTCTGAGCACAGGCAGGAAGGCCCTGGAGGTGGCGGGGTGACACGCGAGGAGAAACGGCTCATGCAGAAAAGGGCTTTCAAACCCCAAGTGCCACCCACAGACTGTGTAAGGGGACGAGCGCCACCCCCTACCGTTTTCACTGTGCCCCTCAGAGCAGTGCAGATGGGGCTGGTAGAAGCTGGGCTCAACTAGGGTCTTGCAATGAAGAAGCCTCAGAGACAGGGTGGCCGGGATGCTGCTCAAAGGGAGCTTCAAGGGCTCCTCTAGGTCAGGAGCTAAATGTCATCTGATCAGCCCCAGCTCAGACCTCACCAGGTCCTGCACTCACCCCCCATTTTATCCTGAGCAACAGCTGCAGGCCCCGTCCACACTCAGAACTGAGCAGAGAGGGGACCGGAAGGAGATGGGCATTTCTCGCTGTCTCCTCTAAAGCCTAACAAGAGACTCCACTGAAAAAAAACATTCCCTTTCTCTCACTCCTGCAGGCCTGAGCCACAGCCCACCTCAAACAGGGCTGTACCCAAGCCACAGGACCCTGAATTCCCGCATAGTCCTCTGGGTGCACCTCCCACCCCCCCGGGCCACCATGATCCTGCTCTATTACACCCGTGGCTTGGAAGTTGCACAGTCCTCTGGACTCTGCTGCCTATCTCTGGGGGGTTTCACAACCCAACAGCTCCCCCGACCTGAGGTGTGAGCTCGATCCATGCCTTCTTTCCCTTTGTTCCCCAAAGGGTTTCACCAACAGTGTCAAACTGCAGCCGTCCTGTGTCGGTACCCCCGGTGCCCCTGCATCCCCACCGAGAGAGAGCCATAGAAATAATAGTATCCACTACAGCCACAGTAAAAAAACAAGAGCCACTGTACACTCTTAGTATGTGAGAGCCGGGCGAACCCTGCTTAGGAAATGCACATCCTTTTCCTGGACAGAAGCGCAAGATCAGGCGTATCTATTGCTATTCTGCAGAGGAGGAGGCTGGAGGTCCAGGAGGTCAAGCACCTAGACCAGGGCTACAGTTGAGATGTAAACCTCAGATTTCAGAGTTCAAGCTTGAGAGCACAAGCCCAGGGTCATCTCTCTCGGCTTCCCTGGGCCAAAGGTCCTCTCCTCAGCTCCGCTACTTAAGGACCAGCACATTACTCTATGGAATGAAAGAAGTCAAGAGGAAGCTCACATTCCCAAACCTCAGAAAACATGTTGGGAACTAGAAAAGAAAACAGACAAATGCAAGCTTGCTTGAGACTAGTTTGTAGCTTCTCTAGAACAGAAGTGAAAGATTGGTGGAAGTGAAAGAAAAATGATTGCAGAAATGAACAATTGGTGCCTTTGATCAAGAAAAGGCTCCTGAGTCTGGTCCCTGACTCGGAGGCGAAAGCACCTGCCTTGCTCGCGCGAGGCTGGGAATTCAACATCCCTTGTGCTAACCTCTGTGCTCAGCACGGCCCGGAGGCTGTGCTGTTTGGGGACCCTCTGGCACCACTGCGGAGGGTGCACGTGAGCAGGACAACTGAAGAGGCACAAGCTGGAATTATCCGTCTCACAGGGAGAGGCAGGACAGCCTGTGATAGCGTGAGCATCCCTGGGGCCCCAGCAGGCCTGACCACCAGAAAGTGCTCGAGCACCACAACTAAATGAGTGGTGTGCCCTGTGAGCACCAGGCTGGCTCCACACTTCCAGGCCATCAGTGATGACCAAGTGAACGGGAGGGGAGGGAAGCAAGAGTCCCTCCAGGACATGCTCCACTACTAATGAGCTGGGGCTAAGGATTTGGAGGTAAGAAGTGGCAAAATGAGGTTTAGAGTCACAAAGTGAGCAATTAGGGGTCTCAGCCGAGCCCAAGTGTGGTGCCTAGGACAAATGGGGAGGCAAGACCAGAGAGAGAGAGGGAAAGGATGCTGGGAGGACGGATCTGCGAAGCCAAACCCAGAGGACTCCAGGACTTTGGAGCCGACCTGACATGCAGCATTAGGGCAGCTGGCTTTGAGCAGTGCAGACGGCTAAGAGGAGGGGAAAGGGAGCCAGGGGTGGACGTTGTCTGGGCAGCAGCGGTGTCCACCCATCTCACCTTCTTTCTGACCACAGATGCTCTGCTCCCCCTCAGGCTGACCCTCAGTTTTCTTTCCCTCTTGACTTTACTTCTCCTCTACTGCCCTGGCCTCTAACACCATCAACTGCGTTTCCAAGTGCTACATCACCACACTCCGGTTCCAGCAGTGCATCCTACAGTTCAACTCAGTTCTCATGTATCAACCCCAGGAGCATGATTCCATAGGTAACGATGCTGTTGATAAGACCCCACACCTCTCCTGCGCCACACACCACACTGCCTCCCTGAATCCCAGCTAGGTGGCTATAAGCAGTCTTCTACAAACCTAATTGGGAATCCTATTTATTTTCTATTTTGTGTGTGTGTGTGTGTGTGTGTGTGTTTTGAGGGGGAACTTTTGGGGTCATATCTGGCGATGCTCAGGGATTTCTCCTGGCTCTGCACTCAGGAATTACTTCTGGTGGTGCTCAGGGGGCCATATGGGATGCTGGGGATCAAATCCGGGTCAGCCATACACTTTTGAAAAGTAGGAAGCATTTTAGTTTCTATCCTAGATTCTATTGTTAGATTGTATCTCTTTGCCCTTCTATAGCCTCCCCTCCTTTATCCATCCATCAATCACTCTTATTTTTGGGTGTAGATGAACAAAATTACAGAATCAGTACATTTCTCCCCAAATACCTTCATATTCACTAGATCATTCACTAGAGTTTAGCAGTTGCTCAAATATTAGGATAAAACTACAGATAACATGGATGTAGATGTATCTTCGACATACCAGCTGATGTGATGAATCACAGCATATGCTAGTTCTTACAGATTGTTTCATCCTCATCCATGGTCTCTCTTCCCATGAGCCTGGGAGTCCTTGTCCCCAGGCTGGGATGCTGCTAACTGGTGGCAGGGTTGTCACTAGGAAGGTTCTAATGTGTGTGAGTGCGGAGGGCCCCCAGCTGACAGACTGGCTCTTTTCCCTCCCTGAGGTGGAGCAGAAGTCACAAGTCCTTCCCGGACCAACAGAGGGTGTGTCAGCCTCCCACATTCCTTTCGAAGAGCAGGAGAGTCTCTGACATGGGCTGAGTTGACACATATTCAAAGCTAAAACATCCCAGGCCAGTTTTCATCCATATGTGGGAAAAACTGGAGCAGAGATACACAAACAATCTAGCAGCCAGAAATAGACTAGTTCATTTCTTTTGTCTTCTTAGTTGCCTAGTTTTAGTTGCTTAGTTTAACAACGTTTCTTAAACCTGTGTGTTCCGTTTAGCAAGGATCCCCACGTGACAGCAAGAGCCTGGGATGTAAACAAGCAGAGCTGTGGCACCAACAGCACATCCGAGCTAACAAGCAGTAGAACCAGCTTCAAACTCAGACACCCATTCCTGAGCCCATGACACTGACTATAGCCACAGAGACCACAGTAGATCCTCAGGGAGAGATAGGGGAAGGGCTGGGAACCCACAGACTCCCATTGTCCCAGCGCTTGGTGAAATGTTTTGTTTGGACTGGTTTTGGGGGCCACACCTGGAAGTGCTCTGGGATCACTCTTGACAGTGCTTGGGGGCTCCTGCACAGCACTGAGGACTGAATTGGGAATGGCTTCCTGCAAGGAAAATGCTTTAGGCCTGTGCTGTCTCTCCCACGCGCTTCATGAACTGTACTCTAATGCTTACCCCCTTCACTGCTGCTGCAGTGCGAGGCAGGTCCTGGCAGGATCAGTCAGGAAAACGATACAATAGTAGGATGCCTGTTTCCTGCCAGGACACTGGCATGTGCTCCCTGCCCCACAGAGAACCGGATCAAATGAGCAAGGCAGAACATTGGCTCAGCACCCATTCACCCACACCGTCCCAGCCTGGGAAACCTAAAGCCAGCACCCTCTCTCTCTGCCTTCCTGGCATGACAAACAGTCCTTTCTCCTTGAGGTCCAGGGAGAAACCAGAGTAGATCCTACTACGGGTCTCACATGTGCCGGACCTGGTCACAGGTTTGAACTACACCTGCTTACTTCCTGCATGGACGCAGCATCATTCATCTTGGCTGATGGCTGAGAAACAGACACAGGAGGTCGTGAGTCAGGATAAGGCCGCAAGCCTCTCCAGGACTCACTCATGCAAACCTCGCTGCAACTCAAGGTTTCAGAATTGAGGCACGGAAGGGCCAAGCAGAGCCCTCAGACCACTTCTCATTCAGAAGAGAGGAAGTGTGGCATGGAGTAAGCTTCAGCTCTATTACATCTGGCTGAGATCAGAGGGGGGCAGAGGGTCAGAGCTGAGTGTCTTGACCTGGTCCTTGTCATCTTGGACAGGCTCTCTCTTCCCCTTGGCCCTTCTGCCTCCTTTCCTCTAAGTGTTTGGGTCTGCTGTCCTGCCTGGCCTCTGGTCCCTTACCCATATCCCTTTATCCTGTGACCGCCATCAGAGAAGGCTGTCCTTAGGGTGGCCCTGCCCCCAACTTGACCTTTGCAGAAACGCTACTGTGGGCCTGGTAACAACTGGGCATGAGAAAAAGCCAGGTGCTCCTTCCACACTCACCAACTCCTGCTGTGCTGAGCCCAGCTAAGGAGAGACTATTAATCTGAGCAGAGTAGCAGGTGCTGCAGACCCAGAGCCATACACAGACACAACAAACATTCCTGGCCCTTCTGTGACTAACTAATCAATAGCCAGGAGCCTGGAACCTTCCCTCTAGGATGAGGCTGCCGATATGAAGACGCTGAAAGGAGTCACTGGCCTCTTCATCCCTTTCTTTAAGAGGGTTTCCTAGGCACCTGAAGGCAAAAGCCCAATGACTAGAGCTCTGAAATTTGGCATGCAAACAGCCAGGGGCTCATCAGCCCTCAGTAGAACACCAGGAAGAAATGGAACATGAATGCGGCAGGCAGCAGCCAGTCAGGTCCACCAAGTGGAGAGTGAGGGGCAGGAAGGTGTTGACAAAAAGCAGAGCTGTCCATGAAAGAGCAGATGCGTGAATGGAGAGGGAGAACCCCCGGCTCTCCTCCCTCTACTCTTCCTGAGCAGGCCCCATTCGAGAGCACCGGGACCAAGGCTGGGAGCCTGGTGCTGTCTTTGACTCATCCACACTGACTGTATATGGGTATCTTCAGTGCCATGAACATGTCCTCCCTGAACTGGAGATCAGAACCCCAGGAAGCTGTGTGTTCCTGTCCTTTGCGCCAGCAAGTTGCCCTGTGACCCCGGGCCCAGCCCTGATGGTGTATTACCCAAGCCGGCAGGGACTTTGGATCACAGATTGGGAAACTTTTGCCGTAAAGGGACAGATGCATCATTTTAGACTCTCTTAAAAACATTCCCCCTTTTTATTGTTCTTGCCACCACTTGAGGCTGCAGCTGCCTGGCTGCACATTCACAGCCGTGTTGCTGGGACTGTGCTCCATGCACGTGAGCAGGCCTGGGCATCCAACTCAGCCTCCTGCTTGCAAGGTAGGTGCTTTGCCACTGAGCTAATCCCAGGGTTCCCTAGTCTAGACTTTTGGACAACAGCCGATTTAGATCGTCTTATCTACCTAGGCCCTTCCCTGTGACCCTCTACCTTTATATCTAACTAGGCCCTTCCCTGTAACCCTCTGCCTTTAAGAGTTCAGGAAGGTATTCATGGAGGTTCGAGGCCATTCTTACTGTCTCTGGTATCTGAAAGGTTTCTAGTGCCATCACTGGTGTCCTAGCTATCCCGCCCTCAGGACAGAGGATGGAGCCTCCCTTCCCCAAGCCCCCAGTCTCAGATCCTGGCACTAAGTTCCTGGCCCCTCCCATCACTCCACCACATTTCCATGCTAATTTTATGCTTATCACCACCCTAAATGACTTTGGTATTGGCCAACACCTTCAGTGTGTGGCTCTCCCCTGGGTGTAAACTTCCATCAAAGCTGTAGTCCTGCCCCTCATTCATGCCTCATCACCGTGGGCCAGAAATGTCTCAATGCATAGACAGTATCTGGGAATAAACAGTATAAATAGGGTCATATCTTTACTCTAAATCAGGATGACATGGCTGCTCATTGGGGCTTCACACATTCTCTTAGTAAATGAGGTGGGTTGGGATCTCAGGCTCCAACACTCAGCAGGAGAGAGACCGCTCACTCACACCCAGATCCAGTGGCACTAGCAGTCACAACTTTGCCCTAATTCGGTTGGGATTATGCCAATTTAGTGTGAACAAAGCCCTTTTCTGGCTGGGTAGGGATGGACAGAGTTGCATCTGTTTGTTAAACAACTATTTTCCAAGTGTAGGCTTGGGGGTCATGGAAACAGCTCCAGACTCAGGCAGGGAAAACTTCCGGGGAACACAAAGCCAATGGAGGGAACAAGAAATTCTGACAGTTCCACAGAAAAAAATGCTTGGCCCAGTGCACCTTGAGGGACCCCTATAGGTATGGGGGTGCCCATCTATTCCCCAACCCATAGAGACTGCTGGAAAACAAAGCCCCATCTCCAGATGTGGTTCGACAGATGCAGAAAACACTCCTCTTGGGAATAGTATTTGCCTCATGCGGCAAGGCGGCCTCAGGCCTCCCAGGGAAGGGGAGGGCCCCCTCTCAGAACCTCCCACATGCTGCCTCCTGGCCAGGGGACCCCAGATAATGGGAGGGATCCTCTCAGAACCTCCCACGTGCTGCTGGCCAGGGGACCCATTCCTCCCCATGTCCTTTCCACTTGACTTGCAGCTGTCACAAAGAAGTGAACAAACTTGCTCAGAAGTGCTTGATGATTTCCCAGAGGGTCAACTTACACTGAGAAAGTGTCTTATAATTAACATGTTTTCAAACTGCAGAGAGATGGCGGCGTCTAGACAAGGGAGGTTGTGATCCTACCCATCTCACTCATGCCGATGACGTGATAGATGCCTCCAGTCTGCCAAGGAACACGCCTCGGCTCTTTATCACAACATCTCAGACAGCTCCTGGGGCGCCTCTCCCGGCTGCCTGCTAGGAGCTGGTGCTGGTTAGGAATTCTGTCTGTCTGCCACCAGGAGGAAGGCATGCCTGGGCATCGTGGGCACCTGCTCTCTGGAGGCAGGCCTGGACCAGCAAAATGGCTGCTCCTCACCACCCAGGCTGGCAGAGGAAGTCCACATATGGGCTTCCGGAGTCCACAGGCAGAGCTTGGGCTGGGAGCCCGGGGGGGTGGCGGGTGGAAGGAGAGTACAGCCTTAACTCTCCAGGGGAACAAAGGGCGTCTGTAGCTCCAGCGAGGGGAGGAGCTCAGGGTGCTGGAGGAAGGAGGGTGACAGGGTGAAGCATAGGTGAGGTTCTGCTTTCAGCGCTGCTGTACGATTAAAGGAAATGAATACTTTGGGAAATCACAGTCTAGCTCCCGGATAGACCGGATCCCCTCCGGGAGCCACAGGAATAAAGGAAACCTCACACTCACCTGTTCATTCACTCAAAAATACACCACACACGCATCTTTTCTCTATAGGCACCATGTGGGCGCTAGAGAGAGGTGAACACAGTACATTTCCTGCCCATGGGCACTTTTACTAAAGAGGGGGGAGAGTGGACAGAGAGAGAGGGGGATGGAAGGGAAATCTCTCTCGGGCTCAGGGAAGAAGTCCACCAGGGGGAATAGAAGGGAAGGCCCAGTCACTCACCCTGCAAAGGCTAAGGAGTTGCAAATCTGGGCAAGGGAAGAGGATGAAGAGGAAGCGAGCCTGAGTCAGACCCAGAGAGGGAGGGTGGTGCCACTGCAAACGAAGACTGAAAATTCAGAACGGAGGAGACCCCGGGAGTGGAAGGAGCAGGTGCCCACGATGCCCAGGCACTCACAGGATGTGGCGAAACATGTCAAAATACCATCACCGGACCCAGAGAGCTAGAGGAGAAGAAACCAGACTCCTAGCAAGGACTAACTTGTGTCTACTGGGGGTCAAGAAATGCACCAGGGTCAGCACAACCAATAAAGTCGATCTAAAATGGGATCTAAGTATCCATTTTACAGTGAGGAAATGAAAGGTCTGAAATGTCAAGTTACCCACCATGGTCTGTAGGTGTCTAACTTCCCACTGGGCCTTAGGATGTCCAGTGTTGGTGTCAGTGTTGAGAGAGGGGAGAGTCTGGAACAAGAGTCAGCCAGCTCAGCTGGGATAGAGAAGGGACCACTATGACAAAAATAGTTGGAAATGACCACTCTAGCTAAGAACTGTGTGCTGCTGGATTAGAGCTGAGTGTTGAAAGTAGGTAATGGGATACACATCATAACCTGTCAGTGTCTGTATTGCAAACCATAATTTGCAAAAGGGGGCAAGTAGGGTGCCTGCCATAGAGGCAGTTGGGGGAGGGTGATGGGGTGTGGTGGGAGGGAAATTGGGGACATTGGTGACGAAATGTGCACTGCTGGAGGGAGGGGTGTTGGAACACTGTATGTCTAAAACCCAATCATGAACATCTTTGTGATGGTCTATCTCAAGGTGATTGAATTTTTTAAAAAATTGTTTTTAAATAATAAAAAAACAAAACAAAAGAGATTGAACCAGCTTGCCCTCGGGACAGGACACTGGCTTCCACACCAGCTGCCCACTCAAGCCAGGTCACTTTCTGCGGTGGGGGTATGTGCTGAGAAATACAGCATGTTCAGCAACACCTTGGCTGTCCCCCACCTAAACGCGAATAGCACCCTCTCGCGTGAGCCTGGGCAGGGCTGGTGGAAAGAACCAGCTTCCGACCTGAGGCTGTGCTACAGTGGCAGCTGCCTGCCTCGTAGGTGTGGGAGGCTGTGGTGCGATCCCTCCTCCACCACGCTGATGCCACGGTGCTCCTGGTGGCCCACCCTGGGCCCTTGGCATCCCAGTGTGCTTCTCCAGCACACCACAACCAAAGCATCACAAGACTACGACTGACATGTACAAACCTAGCAAGCAGCAGATATACCAATACCACATCCATATATGTGAACACAACCAATGTACTAGCATCACAATCACATATGCCAACCCTGGTGATCACGAAAACAACACTACAAGGAAGGTACATGAAATGTGGGGCAATATGTAAAATTTCTAGTAGCCACCATTTCAGGGAGGGGAAGGAAGAGTAGAAAATATAAAATTGATTTTAATAGCATTTTAATTCCATCTCAAATTCTTTTTCTTTTCTTTTCTTTTTTTTTTTTTTTTTTTTTTTGGCTCTTTGGGTCACGCCCAGCAATGCTCAGCGGTTATTCCTGGCTGTGCACTCAGGAATTACTCTTGGTGGTGCTTGGGGGACCATATGGGATGCTGGGGAACTGAACCTGTGTCGCCGCATGCAAGGCAAACGCCCTACATGCTGTACTACTGCTCTGCCCACCCCATCTCAAATTCTTATCAAGTCAAAGGATAACCAGTGCACAAAGTCTGAGATGCTGTATGTTCCTCCTTTTATACTAGAGCCTCTGGATCTGCTAAGTACTCTCCACTCATGACACTCATGGGTGTGGACCTGACTCACGTTAAACCCTTCATTTCAGAAACTTCAGGACATGAATCCTACATGGCTTGTGTCACTGACAGTGGGGAAGGGGCATCAGGAAAAATTTCAGAAGTGTTTCACAATACATTGCTGCTATTATTGTTTTTGGTTGGGGGAGTCACACCTAGAGGTGCTCAGGGGGTACTCCTGGCTCTGTGCTCAGGGATCACTCCTGTGCTCAGAAACCATATGCAGGATCAAACCAGGGTTGACCATGCCCCAGTAAATTATAATTTATCATCAGTGGACATTTGATGTGTACAGCTGTTCAGGTGCCTCTGTATATGGGATCACAAATATTTCTCAGGCAAAAAAAAAAAAAAGGGCTGAGAAATGGGAATTGGCCCCTGAGAAAAAACCACCTGGCTAGTGGCTCCTATACTGGATGGCCCCAGTGTGGAGGGAGAAAGATGGGGCTCCCCCTGCATTTATGAGCGGGTGGAGACAGGCTAAGAAGCAACTCTAAGGAACGGCCAGAAATAAGTTTAGGGCTGCAGAAGTTTCAGCCTTTCCCTTTGCCTCTCCCCAACAATCCTCCTAGGCCAGGGTGTGGAAATCTGGTGGAGAGGTTTCTGGGAGAACCAGAGAGGACTCAGGGTAGGGGCCACCACCAAGGCTTTCAGAGAGGCCTCCAGGACTCAAGGCGGGGGCAGGGAGAGAAGAGCAGGACAGATGTGGACATTTAGCCCATGGGGACACACCCAGCGTCCCGGCTCCCAGCTACTGCTGACGCAGGATCAGCCTCCCCTCCAAAGAAGCACGGAAACAAAGCCCACAAACCACAGTCTGAGTCAGCCTCTGCTCAGACCCAGAAACACCAGGGCGGGCTCAGCCAGTATGAACACATCTTCACGACCACTCAGTTGGAAGAGATGGGGGCTGCCCCTCACTCATCTGACCCCTGACCAGCCTCTACCTTTTGTGAAGGTGAGACAGGAGCAGGCCCAGCTGGAAAGACAGAGTCCCTTACTGGCCACGTAACTGAGGCACACATGTCAACAGTAACACTTAAGAGGGGCTAGATGAGATAGGATAAAGGAGCTCGCCTTGCCAACTCCCCATTTGGTCCCTAGTACTCAGTATGGTCCTCTGAGAACCACCTGAGCACAAAACTGGGTGTAGCCCCTGAGTAGAACCAGGTAGGTGTGGCCCAAAAACACTCCTCCCCTCCACTCTCCATGGACCCCCAGAAAAAAAAATAAATAAAATCTTAAGAGATTTCCCCACTGGAAAACCAAAGCAGTTCATTATCCGAAGGATCAAGAAAAAGCAGACCTTTTGTAATTAAAACCCACACAACTCAGGCAAGAGGAGGAAGGAGAGAGAGAAAGACGACGTGGAACAGGAAGGGGATAGAAAGACCAGGGAAAAGGTGTTCACAGGCCAGAGAGCAAAGTGGGGATGTACAGGGCGCATCGCACATGGGATAAGATTTGGTAGTTGCTGAGCAACGAGTCCGGGTCCTCACAGGCTGCCCTGATGATCTCCCAATAGGGACGAGGGTCCTCGCAGGTCTCCCGAGAGCCAGGTGGGAGGATCTCATGGCTCTCTGCCCGCCTGCCCAGCTCAGTCGGCCCTGCCACTCCAATGAGATGGGCACGTGGCCCTGTCTAACCTCTGCTTCGGCAAGGTCTTATTTGCTTTTCAAAACCCACTAGCTTCATGGAGCTCTCCACAACTCCAGCCTCCAGGAAGTGCGCGCCCCCCGATTAATCATCCGAAACCAAAAGCATCCCAGTGGCTAAAGAGTCGGTAATGCCCCACATGCAGGGGAGAGGAAGGACATTCCTCCAGCTTGAGAAAGCAGGGCCCACCTCCCAGCAGTGACCCCTTCAGGAGCTAAGCACCTGTTTTCCTGGAAACAAAACGTGTGGTCAGGAACTTGCTGGATTCCAGAGTCCAAGGTGGTTTCTGGGAGCTTCAGGAGAGCCTGTGAGGCAGGTCACAGGGAGCAGGGGCAGGTGGGGGGCCAGCCAGAGACCTGGTGCCTCTCCTTTTCCACACGCACTGTCCTGGAGACACGAACAGTCCAGGACAAAGCACACCATGACCTGGGAATGGATGGATACTCGGTCCTCCGGCCCCAGCTTCCTCCCTCAGTTTGCCTCTCTGTGAAATGGAACCAGAAGCATCCCTCCCCCACCCCATTACAGACTCAGAGTCCAAACCCTGGCCCTGCAGGAGCCGTCTCACACTATAGGTTTCTCTGGACTGGAAGAAAGCTCTGAGAGGGTGCACACAAGGGGAAAGAATGTATGCAGGGAAAGTGTTCTGGGAGGGGCTAAGGTGCTCTGGTGTGGGGGAGGACATGGCAGGGCCCCCAGCCGGGTGCTAGGCTCAGGCACAGCCGATTACCACGAGCTCACTACTGTGACTCCGGCCCGGAACAGTCACTATGGCCACCACTGAGTTGAACAGAGGCTAATCTCTACTCTCTACCCCTTACACTCACCTCGTGCAAGCAAAAGGAAAGCAGAGAGGTGCCATCAGAATCTGGCTCTCCAGGCCAGCAGACTTGCTTTATCCCTCCCTGCTATGCAAGCTCCTCAACAGAGACACAGAGGTCGGGCTCTAGTGTGATGAAGATGGAGTGTTGGGTTGGGGTACCCAGCCTCTGACCCATGACAAGCACATTGGAAAAGGGTCACACCAGCACAGGCCTACTAACAGCCCTATTGTTAGTAGGCACCGCCTCACCCAGACTCCCTAAAGCCATTTCCCCTCCCTCGCTACCCCACCCCAGTTCATTCCTGTGTTGGTGAAAATATGAAAAGGCCCCTGAGTGAGCTCACTTTGACACCTGTCTGGAGTCTATTGCTGAAAGTTCTCAGGGGGCCCAGTGAACTTTACCACACTCTCTGTCACACCTCACAAGACAAAGGGCTCCAGGAACAAGGCAACAGCTGATAGGCGGGGAGACCCTGTTCCCCCTTCTGCCCAGCAAAACGCTTCTAGGCTGGAATTCCAGAGTGCTAGAGAGTGTCTACTGCCAGTGTGGTATAATGTACATCACTGTCTGCAGTGTAGTCTGGCTCAGAGACCTGCCCTCACTGCCAGAGGAAAGGGAGGACAGCCCGCAGGGCAGGGAGGCAGCTCAGGGTCCAAGATCCCACATGGCTCTAAGTTCTACTGCCCCACAAATAGCAATGGTCACTTAGCCATGACCCTCCTCTGTGTCAGGCTCCGAACTAAGAGTTGACAAATTCACCATCGTCCAGTGGCCCCTATCCTCCTGGCTGTACTGAGCCAGCATTGTCTGCATTGAATGGTGGTATGGGACCGTGAGTACATGCCAGTGCCACTCAATGATAGGTACACTGCAGACCCAAATTGTTCTGACACCAAGGCTACACACCTACCCCATTAGACCATGTCTTGGGCTGATGAAGGAGAGCCTGGATATCAGGGGCAGTCTCAGAGGCACTTAGGGATACTGCATTCCCTTATGACCTGGGGACAAGGAGGTCACTCTCATCTCAGGAACACCCAAGACCCAAGACCCCAACCACACCTCCTGGGCCAGAAACTTTTGCTTGTTCAACTCTGCCCCAGGGCTGGGAGGAGCAGAGGAGGCCACGGTCTGGGCTGTGAGCTGGAGAAATGGTTCTGGGCCCACAGGGCCCTGGAGGAGGAGCTACAGATCAGGGGTGAATGCCCACTGGACACCCGGGAGCTATCATTTCTGTCTGGACAGGGCAGGGGCAGCTGGGCACAGCCAACACTCACCCCTTCTCTGACTTTGACTAGAACATGGTTCCAGGCCCAGACAAGTAAATCACCAAAAACAAGACCATTGCCAATATCATCTGAACCCGCCTGACCACAAAGGCTTTTCTGATTCAGAATTTAATTAAGACAAAAAAGGGAGCAAGACCCGGTTCCAGGATGGCACGGAGCCACTCCCCAAATACTCCTAATTTCCTGGCAAAAAGCACACTCCATCTCTGAGCACCTTTCTCATCAAGACAACAATGGACTGCATTTTTCCCCCACCCAAGAACAATTGGCTTAAAACAACAGATGGAGAGGCAGGAGAGGGGATGTGGGTCTGCAGAGCCATGGAGCACAATGATTAATGGATTTCCCAGGTCTGCTCTCAACTGTAGCTAACACTAAGTGCAGGAACTGTTCTTAGGACATGCTCTACTGGAGCCGCTCCAGGGAGCAGAGATCAGCCTACGCATTCCCGACCCATGAGCTCAGCCTACAGGGGCCAGGGAAAGTGAAGGTGGACAGAGGAAGGACCAGGAGAGGCCTGAGAGCTGCTGGTTCTTGCTGCTTCTCCAGAAAAGGAGACACCAGCTCCAACAATGGACTGATGTGTCTTCACAAGGACACATGCTGTAGAAAGACCTTAGGCTAAAGCCGCTGCTGTCACAAAAGAGGCACACCAGGGAGGAAAGAAAGGATTCATATTTTTAAGGACTTCCCATGTGCTAACATGGATTCTTCATGTGTGTGCTAAAGCCAGGGAGGTATATTTTAACATTGCTGCTCTGAGATGAGACCACAGGGTTATGCGCCACTAAAGTCATAGGGCTGGGATCACAAATTAGGAAATGGGAGAGGAGGGATTTAATTCAGGTGCCTCCCAGACTCTTCCCAACCCCAAAGCATCACCACACATGGGCAGTCCTCTGACCGCTCTTAACCCCTAGGTTCTCAGCTCTGTCCTTTCAGACCAAGGACGCAGAATCATTTTTATGCCACAGATCATTCTGGCAACCCAGATTAGTGCAGGGAAACAGTCTGTGAATAATATCTCAAATACATGAAACAACATGTTAGCAGGTTTAACAAATATAATAATATAGTAAGTAATAAGACTCAACTGTAGGTTAAATACTTTATGTAATTTCTAAATGACAGAAAATGTAACCCATAGATTGAGATATTTGCTACTATCATAAGGGTAGCTGAAAATGGCTATGATTCCCACTGGGGGACAGTCCTCAGCACTCCTAATGGAGGCTGGCTACCTATAGTTATGGCTGGGGAAATGGCACATTACAGCTGAGGGTTAATGAAAAGACAGATTTTCCATCCAAATTTACAGATGCCTGAACATACACACACACACTGCAGATTGCAAATGTAAAAATGAGACGCTTCCCATTATATATCAAGGAGAAGCAAATTAACCTAACAGTGAGATACCCCTACACACCCATCAGAAATCCAGAATATTGACAACACCAATGATGAAGACAGGTAACATCAGAGAGTCTTGGAGATGAAGTGCGGCAGCAGGGAAGAGTAGGACCCATGAGATAATGGTGGAGGGACTAGCGTTTACTCTAAAAAATAACAACTTTAGGGGCCGGAGCGATAGTCCAGTGGGTAGGGCATCTGCCTTGCACGTGGCTGGCCTATGCCGGCCTGGGTTCGATTCGAACATCCCATATGGTTCCCTGAGCACCACCAGGACTAATTCCTGAGCAAAGAGCCAGGAGTAACCCCTGAGCATTGCCGGGTGTGATCCAAAAAAAGCAAAAAAAAATAATAATAACAACTTTAATACTAAAATAAATAATGATACTTCAATTAAAAATGTTAAATAGGGCCAAAGAAATAATGGGTAAGGCACTTGTCTAGTGTGTAACCAACCTGGGTTCAATCCCTGCTCAATACCACATAGTTCTGGCCAGTAACTCCCTGTGCACAGAATCAAAAGTAATCTCTGAGAATTGCCAGATAGGACTAAAAACAAAAATCAACCAGAGAAACAAGTTTTTCAGAAAGCTAACTGGTGGGAATGCAAAATGGTATCAGCTACTGCAGAAGAATTTGGTTGTTTTGCAAAACTAAACATAATTTTATCATATGCTGAAGCAACTGAATTCCTTTTCATTTACTCAAAGGGGCTGAAAACTTATGCCCAAACAAAAACCTCCACAAAATGCAGTTTTATTCATAATTGCCCAAATTTGAAATCAACCAAGATGTCCTTCAGTAGATAATTGGACAGACTCTGCTATATTCAGACCATGGAATATTACTCAGGGCTAAAAAAAAAATGTTGAACCAAGCTATGAAAAGAAATGAAGGAACTGGAAGTACTTATCACTGGGAGACTGCCACATGAAAGACTGTGTGCTATATGAGTCCAAGTAGGAAACATTTTAGAGGAGAAATATCAAGCAAAGAAGGAAATAAAGGAGCCAAATCACTGCTAAGGCTGGGGAGCTGATGCTAGGGAGAAGCGCTGAGCAGGCAAAGCACACGGCATTTTCAAGGCAGTGAAGATACTCTGTATGATGTCATGAATGCACACAGAATACAAACACTGAGAGGGAAAGCCCAAAGTAAACATGGACGTTGGTGAGTGTGATGTGTCAACACAGGTCATCAATTTTAACAACTGTCACACTCAGGTGACGTTGTTAATCTAAGATGGCTCTGCCATTTTGTTGCTAGAGTACATGATAAATCACTGTAACATTGTTTTTGTTTACATTTATTTTTATTTTCTGGGGGTGAAGACCCTCTGGTGTTTGGAAGACCATGGGATGGTGAGGCCCAAGCCTGACCAACTACGTGCACAGCTCTCTAACCACTGAACCCTCTCCAGCCCTAGCTTGCCGTACCCTTCCTTTGATCTTTCTGTGAACCTAAAAATGCTCCACCTAAGTTTTTAAATGATGCAACCTTAACTGGAAATGTGCGCGCACAAACACACACACACACACACACACACACACACACACACACATGCTCATTAGTTATAGCTGAGCAGAGCTGGGGAAACTTGTCAGTTGTTACCTTAGCACAGCAGAGCAGTGAGCAGCCGCCCTGGCTGGGCCGGTGCGCAAAGCTGCAGGCGCCCGCTAAGACAGTTGGTTTCCTACTGACCATTCTTTGAAATGAATCCTAACATTACTCTCATGTTATAGATCAGAAAAATTTGGGTTCAAAGTCAAATCTTACATTAGACACATCTTCCTCCTGTATGTATGAATTTCCGGATTATTTGCCACCATTGGAGAAATTACAAAGAGTTATTAAAAATGGTTTTACTTAGAATGCTATTTTGGTTTTCTTCTTTTCAGGAAGGGGGTTTGTTTTGACTCGGTTTGGGGGCGATACAGAGGATGGCATACCCAGAGGTGCTGACGTCACTCCTGGCTCTGCTCAAGACACCTGGGGCTGAGGATCAAACTCTGGCATCCTGCAAGGCACTGAACCATCTCTAAGACCACTGAGTCATCTCTCTCACCCCTGAAGCCCTATCTAATCTGCATAAATAAAGCAAACAATAAGTTAGAGATTTAAACTGAGGGAAGGTTGCAAGTGTCCTCCAGCTGTCAGAGTATCTAAGGCCTAAATCTATTTAGCAGCCAATCACTTACTATGTGCCCAGTGTGGCAGAAACGGGGGTTGCTGGGAGGGAATCTGAGCATCCCCGTCTTGAACCTCTCCAACAAATGCCAATCCAAGGGCACTGAAGTGCAGGCCCACTGGCTGTGAACAGTCTCACAGTCGCTTGATGGCTCTGAGGTTTCTGCCTGTACAGAGTAGGGGCGATTATCCTGCCTCTGACTACCTCGCAGAATCAGTGAGCCTGGAGGCAGACGGCCTTGCTGCCTTTGTGACGCTGTGCTGGAGTCCCCTGCAGGCTGTCATTCTACATGCTCCGGAGCCCCAGAGTCACTCTGAGAGGGAAAGGTGGAGGCGGTGGCCCCCTCCACACAGAGGGGAGCTGAGGCCAGGGTGCCTGCTCCTGGCAGCAGCCTCTGGGTGAAAGAATAGGACCAAGCTCCTTACAGGACAAAGACACTGGAGTGGCCACGTCCTCACTTCCCCCTAGGACAGGGCTCAGGGGAGACCCACAGCATCTCTGAGGAGAAGCATATCAGGAGAGGTGACCCACCATGTCTAGTGACTGAGGGCTTAGGACTAAGACACCAAGGCATCCATGTTGTGAACTTTGAGGGCCTGAGCTCGGGAAAGAACATTTCTACCAAGGAAAGGGTGGGAACGAAGCCAGTGTGCGGGCGTGAGGGGGAGTGAGGGGATGATGAGCCATCTCTTCCCTCGGGAATGGAGTTGAGGAGGGAGGAAGACAGAGCTGACAGCTTCCATTTTCCTGAGAAGCGGGACGATGGTTCCCAGAGAAGGGGCTAGAGGAGAAGAGAAGAAGGTGACCGCTGAGGTCAGCGGCTCCAGGAAGGAGAGGGACAGCAAACCACCTGGACGCTGCTCAAAGGCTGTCTTCGAGACTCAGCATGGCCTTACCCTGCCTGGAGACCTGACATGGCATTGGGTGCCTCCTTCTCCCGTGCCAGGCAGAATCAGGGAGCAACTCTGCAGATGGGCCAAGGCAGTGAGAAAATGCCCAACATATGGCTGCGGGATGTGCAAGACTGATACGGGGATACAGGAAGGCAAGACTGACGGACAGGCAGCCAGGGAGGAGCTGGCAGCACCTGAACATGTGGGCTGGTAGCAGGTTTGGTGAGAGCAATGCAGGAGGAAAGCAGTGGCTGAGAGCTCTGGTTTGGAAGGTAACTTTCTCACGAGAGTTTAGGTGGGGCAGTGCTGGAATGTGGCCAGTTCCTAGGTGTGGCCCTGGGTAGGGGTGGCTGAGGAAGTAGTAGGGAGACGACTCCCTGGCACTGTCATGGTGGACGGTGCCTCCAGGAGAGGGTCTTGGGAGTACAGAAAGCCACAAGCTGGGGGTGGTGGGCACAAGGCGGGCGTGAAGGAAGTGCTGGGATACGAGGCTGCTGAGCAGGAGAGGGTCATGGGCAGGCTCTGAGAGGGCCACTGGGCAGCAGACGGTCACTGGGCAGGCTCTGAGAGAACCCACAACTGGTAGCCCAAGGGCAGAGGGAGAACAGAGCCAGAAATCCATGATGGTTCTGGTGGGTGAAGAGTTGGATAGCAGGTGGCGAGTGAGGTTTAAACTTCCTGAGATGTCCATGTGGTACCTAAATGGGCCATGTTGCTCGGAGGCACGTGCCAGGACCGACAATGTGGAGGGCCATCCTCAGAAGAAGGTGTCCCCTGAGAAAGCAGAGCCCAGCAGACGCTCCCACAGGGAGCAGAGTCTGAGCAGATGGCCCGTGTGTATCCGCAGGGCCCCGAGTCGGCTCCAAACCCACGTGAAGGCACTAATTCACAGCCACCAGACACTTTCTGCTTTCAGTACATTTCACTGAGAACCTTTGCTCTAACTCAGTGAGATAAGAACTCTTTTATTAATATTTCTATTTAATAAATGCAGAGATAGTGGCTCCAGAAAGCTAGTCAGTTCTCTTAGCAAGCAGTGACACTGATAATCAGAGTTCTTAGAAAAAATTCTAAACTTGTTTCAACGGTCAACATGAAAAGTCCTTCAGTGACTTACTTCCTGCCTATCCCCCTCGTGCCCTGCTTCCTTTGGGCTGCCTTGCCCCACGGTGGCCTGACTCCCTCCTCAGACCTTTACAGGTCACTCAGACCTTTACACTTGTTGCTGTCTCTGACCAACCAGCTCTCTGCCTGCATGGTTGCTTCTCCTTAAAAGTTAACTATCCCTGACTGTCATCTGCCTGATAATCTGTATCATTGCCTCCTGCCCCCAGTTCCCTCTATGACAATACCCACATTCATGTCCTCTCTGGAACCATGTTATAAAGTGATCTGTGTATGTCTGTCCTCTCCTAACTAGACATCCACAGGTATTTCAGAATCTTTTCTGTGGTATTCACTCTTGTCTCTGCCCAGCATGGAAAAACTAGCTCTAGGTAAGTCACTTCTTGAGGGAAGAGTCAGTGAAGGACTGGGTCCCTTCCTTGCGGGCGGGGTTGGTGCTGTGGACACAGGGGCGGCCCTTGGCCTTCCCAGCAGAGATTAGCCGTGATCCTCAGCAGGGCTGGCGGCCTCTCCCTAACCTGCTGGCGGTGGTGAAAGTGCAGGAATGAGGTGGATTCCTCAGGCCTGAGAAGGCTGTTGCTCACAGACGGGTGACACAGAGCCTATCTGCGCTTTGCTTCATCTCAAGATTTCAAAATTCCTTCTACCAGAAAGTCAGATCACGTGATTCAAATGATACCAAGTCCTAAAGCCTCCTCCATGGTCCCCTCCCGGACACCCTCTCCCTCTGCTGGGTCACCTTTCTTTCCTTATTCCTCCCCTGCCTGGAATGCAACGCCACCACTTTCTCCCCACAGGCCCCCTCCTCACACACACAGCCCCACATTTAAGTTTACTGACTGTTTCATAAGCTCCAAGACGGCAAGAATTTAATGCTTTTTTTTTGGTTTTGGTGCACAGGAGCTACTCCTGGCTCAGTCCATACCTGCCTCTCCCAGCTGGTGCTCAGGGGACCATGTGGTACCTGAGACTGAACCAGGGCCTCCTGCATGTGTGTCAGGCCTCTGAGCGATTTTTCCCTTCCTGCCGTCTGTTTGCTGGCCTGCCGTACCCCTGCAGAGTGTGAAGTGGACAAACACTTTTCAATGAGCTAATACTGAAAGCTTTAACACAAGGTAACAATTTGAAGAGTAGACGGGCTGGTGAGATGCTGTAGGTGCCTTGTTTGATCTCTGGAGCCCAACAGTTCCCAAACATCTCCAGGTATGGTTCTGGAGCACTGTCAGGATGTTCTGGGTAATCCCCAGCACAGCAGAGCTTGGCGGCAGTGCACACTCAGGCGCTAGTGTCCACCTGGTTAGCTGAGTATTGACAGTAGTGGCCCCTGCACCCCTTAAATGTGTCTTGGGAGTCCCTGTGACTCAGAAGGAGCAGCCCTGGGGCCAGAGCGATAGCCCAGCAGGTAGGGCCTTTGCCTCACACACAGCTGACCCGAGTTCGATCCCCGGCATCCCATATGGTCCCTGAGCACCACCAGAAGTAATTCCTGAGTGTAGAGCCAGGAGTAACCCCTGAGCATTGCCAGGTGTGACCCAAAAAAGAAAAAACAAAGGAGCAGCAGCCCTGGGGCCAGTATAACCTCTAGTGACCTCTGACACCACAACCGTAAATCGTAGGTCTCAACAGTGCTTGCTGGCAAGCACATCACCAGCACTGGCACTAAAGTGATGTAAGCCTTGGTGAGCACCACAATCTCAGGTGCGATCCTAGTCAGTACCACAGCTGAGTGTGCGAGCACCGGGTGTGTGTGGATGTGCCTGAGGGTGTGGTTGCGCAGCCTAGAGACTGTGACCTCAATAGCAAAGCAGTGAAGGGGCAGGGGAGAAGGGACTCCACAAAGGTAAATCTTTAAAATTATCAGCATCCAAACTGAGATGTGCTCATAGACTTATATAAATGTACATAAAACCAAGGTGTATACATATAAACAGCATATTTAAAGGTCTAATATAAAAATATAATATTCAATAATAATCTTTACAGTTGAGTACATGTTGAAATGATACATCTGTTAAGTTGGGTTATGTTAAACATATCATTGGAAAAGAGAGGGGAGCTGGAGTGATAGTATAGTGGGCACTTAGCCTGTATGTAGCCAGCCCGGGTTGGATCCTGGGCAACCTGTATGGTTCCCCAAACCCCACCAGGATTGATCCCCAGCACAGAGCCAGTAGTAAGTCCTGAACACCATCAGGAGTGGCCCCCAAATCAAAACAGAGTGGGAGAGAGAAACAGGGAGAGGGGAGGGAGGGAGGGAGAGAGAGAGACAGGGAGGGGGAGGGAGAGACAGAGGGGGAGAGGGAGGGAGAGAGAGAGAACAAGCACAGGTGAGAAGAGAGTTCAAAGGGCTGGAGCACACGCTTTGTTGGTGGAGTCCCAGGTTCACTCCCCAGCACCACCGCAGTCTCTCCAGCACTGCTGGGAGCGACCTCTCAGCACCTCTAGGTGTGGTCACCCCCCACACACACATTTACACAAGACAATGGAATGAAGTGCTATTACATGCTACAACAGATGAATCTTGAAAATATGTAAATGATAAACACTACATAAATAAAAGAAACATATGATTTTGCTTAGATGAAATATCTAAAATGTGAAAGTTTAAAGAGTAAAAAAGTATATTCGATGTTATCAGGGACTAGGGAATGGGAGTATAAAAGCTATGGTTTATGGGTACCAAGTCTTACTGGGCCAAAAACAGTCATGGTTGTGCAACACTGTGGATATAGTTAATTCCAAATGATTTACATTCTTAAAAGGCTAAAAGTGAATTTGGGACCAGAGAGATGGTCCAGGAATTTAGGCACATGTCTTGCTTACAGCCTACCCCGGTTGCATTCCTGGCCCCACACAGGTTCCCTGGAGCCCTGCCAGGAATGACTCCCCAGCACAGACCCAGGAGTAAGCCCTACACATACAGAGACAGACAGACAGACAGACAGACACACACACACATTTTTTATTACAATTTAAACTTTCCACTAGATCATGGATAAACCAAACGACATGAACTTTCTAAAGCTAGAGAGAGCAAGCCACAGGGCACAAGAAACATCAGAACCAGCTCCCAGGGCAAAATGGGTTTAGGGAACATCCTGGGACTAATTTGGGTACAGAAAATTTTCTTTTATGGTACTCAAAGAAAGGCTTTGGAATGAAGATCCCAAATTCCCACTGCTGAATTCTAACAAGCCAACCTTCACTGATACTGGCTTTGGAATGAAGATTCCAAATTCCCACTGCTGAATTCTATCAGGTCAACCTTCACTGATACTGACTTTGGAATGAAGATTCCAAATTCCCACTGCTGAATTCTAACAAGCCAACCTTCACTGATACCGGCTTTGGAGGCACTGTCTTCCTGTTCATCTTCGATTTGCTCGAGCGGGCACTAGTAACATCTCCACATGACCTGTCTCGTGCAAGTAGAGCCCAAAGGGAACCTGCTTGCTCCAGGATCATAAAGAGCCTCAAACCATTCCAACAGGTCATGGGAATGAGGTCTATAATTGTTACTGGTATCTGGCATATCAAATACTTTGGAATGAAGATTCCAAATTCCCACTGCTGAATTCTAACAGGCCAACCTTCACTGACAGCCCACCACCTGTGCTTCCCTCTCCATGCAGCGAATGAGGAGGTGTAGAGAATTCCAGGTTGGGTGCAGTGAGTGACATGCAGCTGAAGGCGCTGAGCAGACTCTAAACTTAGAACACATTGCCCAAGAAGCTTCACAGGAATTTAAGGTAAACAGTTTTTAATGTACTAGACCAAGTCTGCTTACTCTTTTCCCACGTGTTACCCTTTTCACTTGCAAAAAGAATTTGGTATGACTCTGGGTATCTAGGTAAATACAAGACATACAAATAAAATACTTGGCAATAATAAATCATTGAGAAATCTATTTTAAAGCAAAGGTTTTTTATAATGTAGTCACTGAAGTTACAAAGCCATTCATAACTGGGATTCAGGCATAGAAGGTTTCAACACCAAGATCCCTTCACCTGTGTCCACTTCTCTCACCCAACCCCCCAACCCCCAAACTAAATGTCTAAGGCCACATAAGGGGTAGGGACCCACCGTTTCTGAAGCTATGTATCAGGTATCATTCTTAATGCTGGGAAATCAGTAGAATTCCCACCCCATGTGCTTTTTGTTTAATGGAGCTGCTGGCCAGTTTGGCCTGAGTAACCAGGATATGTTTTTGGCTAGAGTAGTCCCTTCTTCCTGCCTTGAAAGATAGAATGGCTGGAGCTTAACTGCCACTTGCTACAGAATGTTCTAGGAGGTTCCAGATGTATTTACACTAAGCAGTAAAATTCCCTGTCATGGCATATACAAGCAAAACTAGAGGCTCCGAGGAAAAAGGAGGAGTAGGTCAGAGAATACCTTCTAGTCTACTTCACGGTTTCTTCCCGCCATGCCCATGGTATGCATTTATTTGAATAATCTTGGTCTCCCTCAGCCTTGTGCCTTGGGTGGGAATGCACCTCAAGAGGCTTTTTCTTGTCCTAGACTAAGGAGAGTCCATTCATTGCTCTGGCTGATTGCCCTTGAAAGACCCCCACAAGTCAATGTCCAGACAGGGTCACGCTCATTATCTGCACTCAGCAGGAAAGGATCACCAGGAGGCAAAGCTCCTGCAAGTTTGGACAGACACTGAATAAGGAAACAAGGCCGGCAGCTACAGCCCTCCACCAGGGATTAAACACACAAACACTACCCAGTGTGGTCCAGAAAGAACAGCAATGTACACTATGGGGCTCACTATTTACACAACGACAGAAAGAAGCTTCTTAAGTTACAGAGTTTATTCATCCCATCCCTGAGCACCTAGGACTGAATTAGATGTGATTCTGTGCTCAGGAAACACAATGACTAGGAAAGAGACCTCCCCTCTTCCCATAAAAAGCACCAATGAAGAACTCCTAGAGCAGGACGGTATTAGACCCAGAGTTTGGGAGTTTCGAGGGCAGAAAACTCAACTGCAGATTAAATAAGAGCATATAGATCAGAGAAGCCGTCTTGGAGGGCTCCCTAGAAATGGTAATTCTGGCTTATACTGCCCATAAAGAGAACAAGTTGGCTATATTGGGATGCTCAGCACAAACAACACACATTTTCCATTGGTGAGGATTTGAAAAACTATATCAAAACACCATATAAATACAAGAAAAAAATCATATGATCATATCAATGGATAGAAAAATTTTGATAAGATCCAGCACCCATTCATGATAAGAACTCTCAAACGGGAAGTGAAGAAACTTTCCTCAAGATCGTTTAGTCAAAACCCTTTCCCACAAGCCCACAGCAAGCATTAAACCCAATGAGGAAAAAAATATGAAGCCTTCCTTCCCTTCTAAGATCAAGCACAAGATAAGGTTGCCCGCTCCTACCACTTCTATTCAATACAGTACTGGAAGTGCCTGCCACAGCAATTAGGCAAGAAAAAGATATCAAGGGCATCCAGAAAGGAATGGAAGAAGTCAAGCTCTCACTATTTGCCAATAACATGATACTATATTTAGAAAATCCTAAAGACTGCACAAAAGTTCTTAGAAGAAATAGATTTGTACCATAAAGGCTGTAAAATCAACATGCAAAAGTCCATGGCTTTTCTGTAAATGATGAAATAGCAGAGAGAGAGAGAGAGAGAGAAGAGAGAGAGAGGGAGGGAGAAATTTAAAAAAAAATCAATCCCACTCACAATTATACCTCAGAAATCAAGTATTTAGGCATCAGCTTAACTAAATATGTGAAAGACCTATACAAAGAAAACTAAAAAATGCTACTTAAATCAGATACATGAGCAAACACATACCCTGCTCGTGGACTAACACCATCAAAACAGCAATACTCCCTAAAGCATTGAACATAGAAATTGAAATTTAAATTACAGATTTGATGCGATCCCTAAGGACACCCATGACTTTTCTCAATGAAATAGATCAATTACTCCTAAAATTCATATAAAATAATCTTAAAAACACCTCCAAATAATCAAAGTAATTCTCAGGAAAAATAAAATAGGAGGTATCATTTTTCCCATTTCAAATTGTGCTATAAAGTGGTAGTAATTTAAAACAATGTAGTGCTAGAATAAAGACAGACCCTCAGATTCATAGAATAAATTTGCAAATCGAGACAAATCCTCAGGTATATAGTCAGTTAGTATTTGACAAAGAAACCAAAATGAAGTGGAGCAAGGAAAGCCTCTTCAATAAGTGGTGCTAGTTGTCGGTCACCACTGTTTGGCCACATGCAAAAAAATAAAAACAGAAAACAAGAAATCAGACTTCTTTCTAATACTATGGGCAAAAGTTTAGTCAAAATGGATTAAAGACCCAAATATCTGGAAGATAAACAGAGTGAAACTCTCCATGATAAGAAGACTCCATAAGGAACTCTCCATGATAATTGAAGCTAGATATCCTTAAGGATAAAATGCCACTGACCAGCCAAGTGGAAGCAAAAATGAACTACTTAGACTACATTAAATTAATAAGCTTCTGTTCCTCAAAGGAAATGATGACCTGACTACAAAGACAGACTGGGAGAGATACGTTTTCTACCACTTGCCTGATAAAGGCTATATCCAAGCTACATAAAGCATTGTAGAACTTTACAAGAAAAAAAAATCCAGCCCCATCGAAAGAGAGAAAAGATGAACAGAAATTTCCTCAAAGAAGAATACAAATGGCTGAAAGGCGTATGAAAGACTGCTCTACAAGACTAATCATCTGGAAAATGCAAATCAAAACAACAATGAGATATCATCTGACACCAGAGAGACCGGCACTCATCAAATAGAACCACCACCACCATCACGTGTTGGCATGGGTTCAGGGAAAAGACCCTCTTTCACTACTGGTGGGAATGTCAACTGGTCCAGTCTTTAATGGAAGACAATATGGAAATTCCTCAAAAAACTGGGAACTGAGCTTTCATATGAATCAGTAAATCCACTCCTGAGAATATGCCCCAGGACCTAAAAAGCACAATACAGAAAAGCCATCTTTACTCCTATGATCACTGCAGCCCTATTCACAATTAACCAAATTCTGCAAACAACCCAAGTGTGCAAGAACCCACGACTGTATAAAGGAACTACAGTGCATATACACAATGGAATAGCACTCAGCCATAAAAAGATGAAGTCAGGCAATTTGCTGACACATAGAATGGTCTGGAGAGTATCAGGCTGAGTGAAATGAATCAGAGGGAGGAACAGACACAGGACGTTCCCACTCACATCCAAGATAGAAAGACACATAGTAGGGGAAACCGCAAATTTCCAAAGGCAAGAGAAATGAAGAGCAGGAGAACTGGTCCTTTGTGGGAATCTTGCCACTTTAGGGAGGAAGGAGACTAGGTCAAGGGAAGGGTTTAGGTCACACCACTATGACAATGATAAAGGGAAGTGGTCACTCTGAACAAGGACTGGGTGACAGAGGAGGGAAAGTGACGTACATGACGCCCCATCCGTATGGAAACCACAGTGCCCAAAGGGAGAAAAAGGGGTGGGGAATAGAGAGGCAGGCAGGGGAAAACTGGGGCATCAGTGGAGGAAAGTGAACACTGGTAAAGGGATTGGTGTTGGAAAATTGTACACCTGACACCTTGATAACTTTGAAACGTTGTGGTTCATGGTGGTTATAAAGAAAGACATGAGTGTTCACCTTAAAAAAGACCATGCACAGGCAATTTTTGTTTTCAACTACAAAGCACAATGTAATACTGGCTGATAACTGATTAAATTGTCATCGTGTCCGGTGGTGGGTGACCAGGGTCCTAGCATCTTGCTGTAGGACTACTATTCACACAGTGACCCCATTCAAGGCCATGCAGCCCAGATACCCCAGATCAGAGTGTATCCTTCCTAATACCAACTCAGCAAGACCCGGAAAATGCAAGTCGGCAACAGCCTAACTTGATAGATCTTTCAGACTAATCGACCCTTCTGGGCACCGTTGGTGATAGTGGCCTCGAAGAATTTCCAGGGAAGTGAATTTGATCATGTCTCAGTTCAAAGCCTTTCCTATCCTTTAACCCAGAAAGTTTCACATCTGCCACTTAGATATGCCTCATTACACATAAAGTTTGTACAAGGAATGTACTGCAGTACTGTTTAACAGGGTAATAAATTAGAAACAATCTAAGCAGATAAGCAAATTGTAACCTAGACATAAAATGCAAAACCATAAAAACTTATGAGATAATAAAAGGGTTAGATCCCAACGTACTGTTATAAAAACAGTCTCCAAGGGTTTTGTTTGTTTGGTTTAAAAATGTTTTAAATTTTGTTCCATTTGGGATTGGAGCCACATCCAGCAGTGCCAGAGATACTCCTGGTTCTGTGCTTGGCGGATCATGCGGTGCTGGGGACTGGACCGAGCTTCCTGCATGCAGAGCATGTGCTTTAGTCCACTGGACTCTCTCTTCAGTCTTCAAGATGTTTTTGAGTGAAAAAACAGCAAGGCACACAACCATGCAAAAAACCTTCCATCATAAGGGGAGAGAGTTTTTTATTCTTTCTCTCTCTTCTCTCCTCTCTCTTTGTCTCTCTCTCCCTCCCCCTCTCTCCTTCCCCCTCTCCCTGTCTCTCTCTCCCTCCCACTCCGTTTTGATTAGAGTCCCACTCCTGATGGTGGGGGGCAGGGAGAAGGTAGACTCTGAGCATGCTAGTGGAGGAAGTTGACACGTGCTGGGATTTGTGTTGAAATATTATATGCCTAAAATCTAACTATCAATGGCTTTGTAAATCACAGTTCTTTAGTTGAATAAAAATGAATTTTTTCCAAAGTAAATGAAAGAATATTTAACTTTTTTTATAAAAAATCAAACAGTGCGGGGAAAAATAGAAATGAAGGCCTCCTTCCTTAACATATGGCTGACTCTGCTTCAATCCCTGGCATGTTGTGAATTCCCCCATGAGCTGGCCAAGTTGTGGTGACTCAAATCAGGAGCACAATCCAAGAGGTGACCACAGGTGGGAAATCTGTCCAGTTCAGCAGGGTCAGAAGCCCATGGCCAGGTAAACAGACACTTTCACTCTCAGGAAAGCTCCTGTCCAACGAGTGCAGGATTTTGCCCGAGTCCAAACTCTGTTCTATCTGTTCTACCGGTCTGTAACTGTCCATATTAGGCAAAGGGGTACTGACGTGCCTCAGCCAAGGCTTGCAGGTCCCGGTGGGTGACTGCAGAGGTTGGGAATGTGAGATAGACTTATCTAGGCTGCGAGATAGCAGCCTTCCGCTCCAGCTTCACCCCCTTTTAATCCTCTCATGCTACCTCCCCACCACTAGGCTCAGCAGACAAGCCAGGCGTGGGAGTACAAGCCTTCCCCACTGCCCCAGCTCAGGCTCCCCAGCCTTGCAGAGCCACTGCAGAGGCAAAATGGCCAAGGATTATGTTCTGGAGCAAAAGGTCTGTAGCAAGCCTGCTGCTGGATGCTCATGCATTAAAGATATTTCCCCAAACAAGATAATCCAGGCATTTCCACTGTATGGACTGATCCCATTTCTGCGGCTGACGAGAGTCTATGAGTCACTTCCTACAAGAGAGTTTCAATGACAGAGCTATACAAATGCCTCCTGTCTAAACTGGTTACCTGTGATTACTGTAACAGTCCGTGGAGCATGGCAGAGAGCACTCTCCCTGGGAACTGAGGGACTCCTTGTCAAACCAAAATCCTCTCTGACTCTGGGATTCTCTTTCCTTCCCAGCTGGGCCCCAGGGTCTCCTGCTCCAGGTTCCTTTAGTCACCCACCCATCCTCAGCTCTTACACACACCTTCATTCCCATATTACAAGCTCCATGCTCTTCCCAGGAAATAGCTCTCTGCTTGTGTTCCCTCCAGCTGAGCTCTTGGTCTGCAAGGCAAACTCAATGAATCTGTCAAACCCCAAGCATTCCCAGACTGACCCCACCTTTCACCACTTGGTTGTCTACATTCTATGTTCCTACAGAGCAAGGTACACACCTTCCTCAGAGCACTTAGGATATTAATGGTAATCATGGGTAAATATTTACTTATCACATATGTACTGGGAGAGACTCACATACATGGGGCAGAGGTGTTACCGGCTCTCTCTGTGCCCAGCTGATCACCCGGCAGACCGGGTAGGGAAGGCAGGTTCTAGCCCTGGCCCACCAGAGCCTCGCAAGCCAGAGGAACCCCCCACACCCCAAGGGCTGCCATTTTCCGCATTCAAACTCCCCTCTCGTCAGAGCTCCACCCAGCAGAAGAGCTGATCACAGCCCCAGCTCGCACGGCTGCTTGCCACACGGTTCATTAATAAATGCTCGAGATTAGAGGTGACTACAAGAGTATCCCACCTGCACGGCAGAGCCTGGCAAGCTACCCGAGTTGTATTTGATATGCCAAATACCAGTAACAATTATAGACCTCATTCCCATGACCTGAAGAAATGGTTTAAGGCTCTTCATGTTCCTGGAGCGAGCAGATGCCCTTGGGCTACACTAGCACGTGACAGGACATATGGAGATGTTACTGGTGCCCGCTCGAGCAAATCGATGATCAACAGAAAGACAAATGATACAAGTGAAGTGAAGTGGTATGTACCGGCAGCATTCTAAACAGTATTCTAAGATGACCTCTATAATCTTTAATGAGGGAGGGAGGTAGCATTGTTATCCTTGATAAAAGGGGAAAGGGGATGCTGCTATGCTGCTGGGGATCAGTAATATCAGTCACTTGTCCAAGGCCACAGAAATGGCTGATAAGCACTTAGACAAGAATCTGGCACATAATAACTACTCAATAATTATTTACCTGGTAAATAATTAACTAAGTGAGTAAATACAGAAATAAGAGCATTTCTGTCTCCTCTACGAAAAGTTCAAACAAGAACCACTTCTCATTCAACTTTCAAACCATCTTCCCTGCCAAAAACACAGGAAGGTGCAGTGGAAAGAACTAATGAATGAAAACGAAAGAGCAAATCAACAAGCCCAAGTGCTGGCGACTAAACAGTTTCAGCCTCCTGGCCCTTCTGTATATCCTCTGTCAAATACAGGAATTGGACACAGATTTTTCACACTAGAATTAAAATAAAGTGTGGGGCTTTGGAAAGCAAAAGATAACTGGGGGTGGGGCCGGCAATAGCACAGCAGGTAAGGCATTTGCCTTGCACGTGGCCAACCGGGCTCAATCCCTGGCATCTCATAGGGTCCCCGAGCACCTCCAGGAGTAATTCCTGAGTACAGAGCCAGGAGTAACCCATGAGAGCATCGCTGGGAGTGACACAAAAAAGCAAAAATAAATAAATAAAAATAAAGTATGGAGGGGAGGCAGGGGTTTGGAGAGAATGTACAGTGGACAGGACAGCTGCCTTGCACATGGCCGACCCAGGTTTGATCCCCAACACTCCATATAGCTCCCTGAACCCTGCCAGGAGTGATCCCTGAGCACAGAGCCAGGAGAAAGTCCTGAGCACAGCTGGTTGTGGCCCCCAAACAAACACAATTACAAAGTAAAATAAAAGTTCATGGGTGGAGGCTGGAGGGAGCCAGAGCAATTGCACAATGTATAAGGTGCTTCTCTGGCAGGCAGCTGACAGGGATTTGATCCCCCAGTACCCCTTGTGGACCCCAAGCCCACCAGGAGTGATCTCTGAGTACAGAGCCAGGAGTAAACCCTGAGTACAGCTGGGTGTAGGCCCCCAAAAAGCAAGACAATATTCATGGGGCTGGAGAAAGAGTTCAATAGACTAAGCATGGGTTTTGCATGCTGGCGGCCTGCATTGGATCCTTGGCACTGCTTGGTCTCCCAAGCACCACCAAAAGTGCCCCCAACCACCATATTGGGTATAGCCCCTGAGTATAACCGCTGGGTATTATTCATAAACAAAAACAAAACAAAGCAAAAAAAAAAAAAAAAGGTCCATTTAAGCAGTCAGACTACATGCCTTTGTGATGACAGCTATTCCCACTCCAAGTTCGGTCTCATTTTCCTCTGGGTGGTTTTCCCAGGAGAGAACATACAGAAGAGGCATGTGACCTGGGCATCAGCCTATAGCAGAGACAGTATCAGTCTTGAAAGATTCATTTGCCTCGATCCTTGGTTCACCCCATCCTTATGTAAACAGAGCACACCCAGGGAAAGAATTGTCAAGTGCCTGACAAAACCCTCATAAAGAACCGTCAATAAACAATGATCCCAAGTTAGCTTGTGCAACTGGCTCCTAAGTCACCATTCTTGGGCCCTTGAAGGTTTCATCTCTGCCACTGGCACCTCCACCAAGACCTTCTTCTCCAGATAGTACCTGGCATCTCCTCTACCCCTGCCATCACCACCAACACCCACTCACTCACTCACTGGTGGTGCCAAGGGCACAACGCAACACTTAGCACAGGGCTAGTAAGTGCTTGTAAAATGCTCAAGTCCAAATTCACTCAGAGTCCACTGAGATGCGTGCAAAGGTAGCCCCTGGTGTCCGGCGCAGAGGTGGAAGTTCTGGCTGCACTTACTCGTGATCTACCTGTGGTAGACACTAACCGTGTGGCATCCATGCTACGATGCCTACAGGAAGTGTGTGAGCAAGAAAGTATCTGTTCATGTCTGAAGAGAGGGAGGACCTGTATCCTGTGCTTCACTTGACTCTCAACAAAGAGCACAAGAAATAGGTTCTCAGAGCTGGGCTTAGAACCATCCATGTGAATCCAATATGGAGAGCGGTTGGTCCATAGCCAGAGTGCAAATATTCACTATCAGGACACCTGTTGTTTATCTTTTGTTTATCTTGCACCTCCATGTCCTTGGGAACCTCCTCCTCTTTTCCATCAATCATGTGACACTTGAAAATGCTACCCAGAGCAGTGGCCAATTTCCCTGGCTATGGTTATGAGCACCGGCCCAGAGGTGGGCCAATCAGAAGCCTTCCCTGAGCTTTTCTTTCTTTTCAATATGAGCATAAGAAACAATTTAGCCTTTTGGTACAAGATACACAGATACATATTGATACTAGCCAGAGGCTGCCAACATGGAGACACTGTGTCTTCAGCAATGAAGAATGGAGGCAGCACAGCGGAAAATACCCCAGAGATAGAGGTCCCCGAGAGAGGATGGGAGAGAGAAGCCCCTGCACCATTGCACCATCCTATTAGCATGCTAGTGACTGCCCTGCTTTGTTAAGGTTGGCTGCATTTCTGAAACGTTCCCCTACAGTGGCCAATCACAGTCACCACAAACTTGGAGTGCCTTCCCATGCTGCCACTGGTTTTGCAGCTCCCAGGGCTTTAGCTGTTGTATACCCAAGATCAGCACTATGGCAGTGCCAGGGATTGAGTTGACTCGGGTGTGGAGTGGCGCCAAGCTTCCAACTACAGCCTCAAGCTTGCTAGGCAGATGCTCTACTCTGAGCCACACCCAGAGACCCTCCGAGGGCATCTTCATATGTGTCTTTGTTCCTCTCCCTACGGGATAAAAGCTCTGGGCGAGAACCACTCTAACTCATCATCGCTGCCTGCTGCCCTCGGGTCTTTTTCTTCATACCTCACGCACCAAGGGGAGGATCCTCCAGCCTTAAGACTTGAGAACCGATCTAGCTCAAGACCAAAGCTGGAAGAGCAGGGCAGGTTCCCCAGGGAAGGCAAGCAACTCATGATCAGTTTGAAACAAGGGCATTTTCATGGCTGTCAACCCTTCACCTTCCCTGTGCTGACAGACCCCTAAGAAGGTCTGTTCTTGAATCACTAAAAGAGCACCAATCTAGAGCCAACTAAAAGAGCACCAATCTAGAGCCAATTAAAAGAGCACAATGGAAACCATTGTGCATCTGCAGCAATAACATAAGGGCTCTGGACGTAGTTTGACTCTATGGGTCCTTCTCAAATGAAAGCTACTATGAGACTGGAGAGAGCACAGAGGGTCAGGCTCTTGCTTTGCATGCAATCAACCCCTCCTCAATCCTTGGCACTGCACATGATCCCCAGGTAGTGTCATGAGTGAACGCTGGGTACTGTCAGGTATAACCCCAAAATAAATATACAAAGTTCTCTTTTTAAAAAGGCAAACAAGCAACTGTTCAGTGAGAATGGTAGTGCTCCGAAAGCCAGCAGCTGCCCTCTCCTCTGAGTCTGAACCACTGCCCAGTGAACTCTGAACCCAGCAGTGACAAGATATAGGACGAAAGGCCCTGGGTGGGGTTGGCACCTAGCACCCAGCCCTTCCCCACCGCCCTTTATCCTAGAGCACATTCATTTCCTCTCCATAAAGCTGAAGTTGGCAGGTTACAGGCTGACACTGCCCAGATGACCAGCATGGCCCATCTCCAGTGATGGTCGGCTGGGCCTGACCGAATGGCATTCCGCTGCCCCCTCCAGCTGGCGCACCCTGAGCCTGTTGGAGTTTGGCAGCTGTCTGCCCCAGAGCCAGGGAAAACAGGCATCTCCCACGGTGGACTCAGCCACTCCTCCTCTCCAAACAGAAACACAACAGCCCTGATCTCCATGGAGAGTTCAATCCTCTTGTCTGGGATTGGCACCGACAAGAATTCCAAGACTTGCACTGAGCTACCTCCCGTGAGGTCTAAATACAGCCTGCTCGCATTTAACCTAAACACACAGCCTGGATGCGGGCCTGACGCTGATCGTCCCTGAGGTGCAGCAAAAGACACCTTGACTTCCTAACTGCCCAGGCAGTTCAGAGCCATCCAAGCATCAATGCATGGGTCAGCCCCTGGTACATCAAGACCGCCAAGGGCCATGGGGCTGATAGAGTAACCCCCTGGAAAGGATTAACACTGGGATCACACAGGGCTGCAGGAGGCAGGCTGGCACCTGGGGCAGAGACTTGCAGCAATGTGAGGAGGGAGAGCAAGGGAGAGGGAGAACAAGGCCCTAAAAGGCCCATTTCTTAGCTGACCAGTTCCAAGACAGGAAGGCTTTGAAAGCCTGTTCCTGAAAACACCCAACTTTCTCATTTTTGCCTCTATGGAATGTGGGGCTGAAGTCCCAGACTTTGATGAGCTGGGGTGCCTCTGAGCTGTGTGACCTCAGATTTGAACTTATCTCAGTGGCTCGCCAGCCCACAGACAGTCCATGCACAGAAAGTGCCCATCGGGAATGCACAGAAAGTGCCCACCTCACAGAAGTAGCTCAAAACTTAGGTATGATGGCAACAGCAGCAGAAGCAGGAAAAATGCAAGTCTGGGGGTCACACCCTCTCCTCTGTCCTCTGCCCACACTGCCCTCACTACCTCAGCGGCTGCTGAGGCTGCCATAGGCAATGGAAACTCCCAACTGGGATAAGCTAGTGTGCACAGACAAAGGAACCTTCAAGAGAGTCAAGCAAATAAAACACACCCCACCCCTAGCTAGAGCCTGGAGTGGAGACACGAAGCTGCCACCTGCCTGCCCACATCCATCTACAGGTCGCCCAGCAGGGGGTGTCTAGACACAGGGTCCCTTACCTTGGTGTTCATACATGACTTCCCCCTCTTATACTCTTTGTGGGATCCCGCTTGTCCAACTTGTGCCAAAGAGCCTTGGCCTTCCAGGTGGTCACTTTGGACTTGAGCTTGGAATAAAAGTTTCTGTGGTCCTGAGGTCGAGGTCCAGCAGCGGGTAAGGGATGTTGAAGGCCTGGAGGGGTGCCTTTGCAGGTGGGCGCCTGCACAAAGTTCTCGAATACCTGGCCCGCCTGGGCCGGCCCGCTCGTCTTCATTTTCCCCCATGTTGCCAGAGCCACGTGCAACAGAGGTGAGGGCAGGGCGGAGGGGGGGACAGCAGAAGTGCCCAGAGGCAGGCAGCACCTGCAGAGGGAGGGAGAGGCAGCTGTGAGTCTGTGGCCATGGGGACAGGGTAGGGGCCTGGTGCTGGGAGGTAAAGACACAGCTCTGGTGCGCTCACATGCTGAGCCCAATCCTTAATGCTGAGCAGAAGCAAACAACGGTGCCTTCACCCCTTCATGCTGCCTTGCCCGCCCCCAGCCCCCCCACTCCTTCTGTGGCCCCAGAAGAACCATAACATGCTCAGCACTAGCCTTTGGCAGATGTTAACATTAGCCAGCCTACCTTCCCAGGAGCGAGATGGTTCTAGAAATTATAACCTGTCTAAAGGAAGCCAGAGGGAAGCCCGGCTGATTGAGGCTCATGGCAATCTCATCATTCTTTGTTTTTTTAATTGTTTAAATTTAATTTAGTTTTAAACTTTATTATACCACCATGAGATATACATTTACAAAGCTGTTCATGATGGGATTTCAGTCATACAGTGTTCCAGCACCCACCCCTCCACCAGTGCACATTTTCCACCACCAAGGACCCCAATTCCTCCCTCCTCCTCCAGCCTGCCTCTATAGCACACACATTTCTTCTAAATCATCATTCTTTTTTTTTTAAATTTTTATTATACCATGTGAGATATACAAGTACAAGGATGTTCATAATTGGGTCTCTGTCATCCAGTGTTCCAGCACCCATCCCTCCATCAGTGCCCCATTCCCACCACCCACATCCCAAACACATCCCCACCCAACCCCAGCCTGCCCCTATTGCAGGCACATTTTCTTTCTCTTTCTATCTCTGTCTCTGTCCCTGTATTTCTCTCTTCTCTTACACTTTGTGGCTTGCCCTACAGATATTAATGGTTTATGTTGTCTCTATGTGCATATTCAATAGTGATTTCTAGTGTGACATCATAATTCCCCATTCCCCTATAACCTCTCCAGTTTGTTGCAACTAGAATGATCATTACAGTGTACAAATGTGAAAGATTGTGGGAAGGACCTGGTCCTAAAATCCATTATTGTCTAAGATTGTCGGCGCAGCTGCAGGGCAGCCACATGCCAGCATAGCTGTGGGTCTGAGTATCTCTCTTCCGGCTGTTGGCTGTGGTGGCTGGGAGCTCATAGTCAAACCCATCATTCTTGATGCTGCAAGGTGACTGCCAGTATGAAAGGATCAATGTCATGACATCGGCACACACAAGATCAACTCCAAGCACCTTTTTCCCTGGGCTCATTGACTAACACATCCATCCTTAGACCTCAGACTCAAAACTCTCAAAAGCTCTGAGGGCAGCTCACCCCCTGCACACATGGCAGCTTCTCCAAATGCCTTCTGACCCCAGTGTCTGCTGGCATAGATCCTCACACCCACCCCATGTAGGAAGGGGTGCGTGCTCTAAACTCAATGCTTATAGAGCATTGAGCAAAATAAAAACTCTTGCTGGTGACTTGGAACCAGTTCTTGGACTTGTAATGAAAAATGCTGAAGGTGTTCCTTCTCATCACCAAAAACAGTTTGCCCAGACCTGAGCCACCAGCTCCCTTCTCTGTGCTGCACCACCTCGGGCATTTCTTAGCTAAGTCATTTAAGTTTCAAAGGGACAACAACACAATTAATCAGAACTGACTTTCTAAAGAAGCAGAGATTTTTCCAGGCTCTAAAGCCAGAGTAAGAAGACAAGCATGGAGGTGCTAGGACTGCCCGGTTGATGGGGACTACAGAGGGGCTAGGTAGGGGGGATCTAAGTTAAACAATAGGGGGATCTAAGTGAAACAATACCAGCAAACCTCCCAAAGGCTGCCTGCCAGGAGGGAGACGTGGACAGAGTCAATCCCTCAGCTGAGATGCTGCCCTCACATATGAAACACTACTGTGGGTGCCATGGGTTGTAGGTGGGCATTTATCTTCACCCCCCAAAGCCCCATTCATTCAGCAATAACCAGCAAGTGCCAGGGATCACCCTAGGCTACAGCACAGCCTTGCAGAGCTCACTGCAAGCAAGTCCTTGCAGAATGCAAACACAACACAAGGAAGCTCCAGGCAGGGAGAGACACATGAACCCAAGTCCCCTGGAGCTGCCAGAGCCAATTCCTACCAGCACTACAATCACAGGGACAGAGATGAACCTCCAGCAGACTTCTGGGCACAGGGGAACCCCCTCAGAGGGTGTGTCTGGGGAGCACTACTGCAGCTGCCACTGTTCAAGGGGCTGGAAGCTGGGGCTGGAGCTGCCAAAGTTATGATGGAGTCTTGGCTCCAGTTGGGCTGTGCAGTGCAGTGAGGGAGCAGAGGGTAAGAAAATTCTCAGGAAGAGGAAGTGATGGAGGGCGAACTGGAGGGAGGAGGTGGAGGCAGCTGAGGGGAGAGCAAAGAAGGAGCCCCAGGGGGCACAGCAGGAGTGTGGGGGCCCCTTGCCGAGGATGCAGAAAGAAGTCAGGCCTGAGATGCCTGAGAATAAGTGTGAGGGGCCTTATACTCCGCTCAGAGGAAGAACAGAGCCAGCCACAGACCCCACATCCAGCCCAGCCTGCCTGAGAACTGGCCTGGCCCGTCCACGTCATGTAGCAGCTGTGGAGAGCAGGCTCAAAGGGAGACACAGCTTGCCCAGGTACTTTCAAGAACTCTCATGTCCAAGGGCTCCCTTTGGCCTCCATCACACAAGCCCTGGCCACGTTACTACATGTCCCCTTTGCTCACCACCCGAGTTAGCCAGCCAGAGAGCAGCCGTGAGAAGCCGGGCTCTCACTTTTTGGAACTAATCAACATTTTCTGGTATTTATCTCTCTTTGGAAGTACTTTGGTATCTAAAGTTGCTTGTTTTTGTTTTGAGGCCATCCTCAGGAATCACTCCTGGGAGTTCTATATGGGGGTGCTGGGAATGCAAACAGGACCGGCTGCATGCAAGACAAGTGCTCTTCCTATTGGACTATTGCTCCATCTTCTGCCTGTGACTTTTAATAGCCATGAAACGATTCCCAAATTCAATGTCATAAATATTTATATGACCATGGGCCAGAGCCATGGTACAGAGGGTAGTGCAGTTGCCTTGCACCACGGCTGACCCGGGAGCTTGATCCCCAGCATCCCATATGGTCCCCTGACCACAGAGTGCAGAGCCAGGAGTAACCCCCTGCATTGCCAGGGGTGATACCTCTTCAAATAAAAACAAAATAAATATTTATCTTTTCTTTGGGGGAAGTACCTTGGGGCCACACTTGGCTATGCTGAGGAATCACTCTTGCTGGTGCTCAGGGAACCATATGGAGTGTGGGGGATCTACCTGAGGGAAAGCATCCAAGGCAAGCCTTAATCCACGTATTATCTCTCCAGATGCCAGGAGCTGAGGGACAAACACGAAGATGAATTGAGCTAAAGTGGAAGCCTCTGTCCCTTCTGCAGATGGAGAGCAGGGAAGGAGGGTGGAGAAAACCCTGCAGTTGGCCAACTAGGTGCCCGTGCCCAAAGCCCAGCTTTGTCCCTACAGGTCACTGAAAGTCAGAGCCTCCACGGCTCCTTTCATATTTTGCCTTTAATCTCCATCTTGTTTTCCGGTTTGGAGGCACAGCATCCCTGGCGTTCACAATAGACAGTGGCTGGTGTCTATGGAAACCAGAAGCATCTGCCGACTGTTTCCGATAAAGAGTCTCATATCCCTCTACCCTTCCCTCTACTTTTGGCATCTGTGAGGGAGTGTGAGGGGCTCCATCAAACAATGATCAGGGGCCACTCTTGGCAGTGCTCAAGGGACCATATTTGGTGACAGGCTGAGGTCAAACCAGAGCTGACCACTGGTACTAAGTCTCCTGCTCCTTCTTTTGGAGAAGGCCTGGGGAGATCGTTCACAGACATGTGCTTCCCCAGCCCCAACCCCTGTCTTGTGAGGAATATCTTTTATTTTTAATTTTTTTTTATTTTTACAATTACAAAGATATACAATTAAAAAAGTTCATATTTGGGTTTTGGTCATACAGTGTTCCAGCACCCATCCCTCCACCAGTGCCCATCTCCCACCACCAACTCCCTGGTTCCCTCCCCCTCCCCCAGCCCTCCTCCATGGCAGGTTCTTTATTTCTTTTCCCTTTCTCTCTCTTTCTCTTTTCCTTCCCCTCCAGACTATGGATTACAGAACATACATTAAAGGGTTGTCATGTGTATCTTTTTGCCTGTATTTAATGCTCAGTTCTAGGTTGGCATTAGTACCCCGACAATAGTTAGCACACTGTTCCATTTTCTGTCTTACCTAGCCTCTGACTCCACACGTTTGTGATAATTTCCACCTTTGACAAGACCTCCTGATATATGTTTCACTTGACCTTGGATATTGGTATCATAATATGTACATAATATCCTGTCCCATCTGAAACATGATTTGGGGAGAGTCAGTCCCCCAAACTGGCCCCTCCTCCAGAACGGTGAGCTGCTGAGACAGCGCAAGTCAGACTCCCTCCCAGGAGCAATTCACAAACCGGAAGAACCTGTCTCCTCCCAACCCCTGCTGCCTCCCGTCCTTCCCCCAGAGAAAAATTAAGGACTTAATCTTCAGGCTCCACAGGGCCCTGGGTGGGCGTGGGAGCTCCAGGAACTAGTCCTTATCTAGAGTGAGATAAGGGGAGGTAGTGGGGACGCCAGACAGCCCAGATGAGCCGCCTTGGCTCTGAATCCCAACAGCCTGTACCAGGCTCAGACCAGACTCCCTGCATCTTAATGGTCTCTGCTCTGCCTTCAAAATCAACGTTCCATCTTAAGTCAGACCTCAAAAATGCCTCCCACACGGAGAAGGGGGTGTGCGTCCCTCAGAAGAATAACAAGGCACTGAGAAGTTTGGCCAACCTGGGTGTGATTTGGGTCTCAGCCAGCATCAGAGGGGCTCTCAGCAAGGTATCTGATCAGTCTGTAAAATGAGGAGAATGGTGCCTTCTGACCTTGTGGGGGTGTGGGGAATAGAATCAAGCCTGTAGGTGATGGACATCACACCTGGGGCAGCTAGATTACTGTTTCCTGTATGTCTATTTTTACATATAGGTGGGGGAATTATGCACTAGGCCTCATACATTACTAGTCAAAGTACTAAAAAAAAAAGAGTAAAAGGAACACAGTGACCCTAGGACTAGCTTCTCATAGGTACTTTCATAAATAGAGACCAGAGAGACAGACAGACAGAGAGAGAGAGAGAGAGAGAGAGAGAGAGAGAGAGAAGATAGGGTGGGTAGGAGGGAAACTGGAGGCACTGGTGATGGGAAGCGCACACTGGTGAAGGGATGGATGCTGGAACATTATGTGAATAATCATGAACTTCGTAACTGTGTATCTCACTGTGATTATATATACATATGTATGTATATACACACATATATACATATATATAAAGAGAGAGAAAGGGGAGAGAGGTGCCATGGGTTTTCAATGCAGAGTATTTTGGCTGGATAGAGAATACAGAAGATCAGTGTTTGCCTTGCATGCAGCTGACCCCAGTTTCTCCCCAGCTCCACATATGATCTCCTGAGCAGTACCAGTGGTCAGTCCTGAGCACAGAACCAGGACTAGTAACTCAACACCTCTTGGGTATGGTAAAACCCCACCCCAATAAAATCAGTTCAAAATATCTGGGATCAAACCTACATCCCTAGTTGTGAGCCTTTGGCCCAATCACCATATATATAGTGGGGAATGACATTCTGGGTAGTTCTGAAAATAAACTAAGAAAGGATGGCTTTGAGAGATCCATGAGTCTGCATATAATCTTCAAGCTTTTCTTCCAGAATCTGGGATATGAATGTGGGATAGAAACTGGGCTTCCCCTTTTTCTCTCTACCAAGAGGAAGGCCAGTTCAACCAGAGGACCCCCTCGGAGGTAGCTCTTGCTAAGCCTTCCTGCCAACCACCACTCAGCTGTAGCCTTTTTTGGAGGTCGATAGGAAATATAAATAAAACCAACCTACCAGAAACATGAAAGGTTTCTGAATTTTCTGGGAAGAAACAAGATGTGATGCTTTCATTTCCAAGAATAGCCTTGAAGCAATTTGGCTTTTTGCCAACCGGAGTCCCTTTTTGTGGTTCTTCTGCTTCCCAGCCCATGCGACTTCATGAGTCACAAAGCACTGCCTCTCCCTGCTCCGGACTGCTATGGAGGAGAGCCCAAGACCTCACAATGGGACACAGCATTGGGAGTGGCTCAACCATGGCATCTGGAGACAAGGTCAAAGCTCGTTTGGGGTCCCAGGGAAGTCGCCACATGGGAAAGAAAGGACCAGGCATTGCTAGTGGACTCCCAGCTAGGATTCCTCTATCACCTGCCTCCCGGGCTTTCTTAACTGTCCAGTGGATCAGTCGATGTGATGGGATGTGTGTGTGTGTGTGTGTGTGTGTGTGGCGGGTGGTGGGGGATGTTCATAAAGAAAGGAGTTTAGTGCATCCTAAGCAGGGCAAAGCAGACCCCTCAGCTGCAGTCTGGCTCAGGAGAGAGGCGCAGCTTCCCCTCCACCCTCTAGACTCTCAGACAAGGACCAGAGACAGAACTCAATGACTGAGCTCATGCTTTACATGCAGAAGTCTAGGCTTGATCCCAGCATTGCATGGTCCCCGAGCATGCCGCCCTTAAGCCCTGCTGGGTGTGGCCCCAAGACAAAACCAAAAGACTCAGACAAGAAGCTTTCATGACAAATCTTAAAAATCAAACCCTCTTGCTTAGCTTTCTGGGCTTGCCCAGCAAGGAGCTGCCACCCAAAGGTGAGGCAGGAGCCAGCCCATCTGCTGGGGATACCTATGGACTCCCCTTCTCCTCTAGCCCAATAGAGGCCTGGCCTTCCACGCTCAGGGCACATGGCAACCAAATGGAACCCAGAGAGGCAACTGCCAAGGTAAGGAAGGGACGAAGAAGTCAAATGTCCTTGATTTCTCCTTCCAGCTAGGCCCCCATCCTTCCCTGGTTCCACGTCTCCAGATAACAGATGCTTGTGCTCCCACCGAAAGAGCCACATGGAGGGCAGATCTCAGCTGCTCCCCAGAAGACCAAGCCCGTCTCTCCAAAGGTCCAGGTTGAAGGCCTTAAGACTCCCCACGATTGTCAGCACCCTTTCTTCACAACCTGAACGCACTCTTTCATGCCTTATTTTTATGCACGCCACCTGGAGCCTGATGCAGAAAGGCCAATAAAATGCATCTGACATACTTGGTATAAGGGCCAAGCAAGTGATTAATCTGCCTTCGGGATTTAACACTGCTGGCCCTCTCTCTACACTGCGTGCTTTCTGTCCACACTGCCCTGGGGGAAGGCTCTAGGTCCACCCAGGCCCTGCTGTGCCCAAGAATCCAGTGGCAATTAGATTTGGCCCCTTCAGCCCGGCCTTCTCCAGATTCTCTCCCCGATGAAGAGTTGGCTCCATCTGGCTTGAGGCAACCTCCACACATTCCGACACCTCCTCACCTCCATCTACTTGCTCTTGGAATTACAGTAACAGATCCTGCATGACCTTAGGGAAACATTGGGACATCCCTCACACACACACACACACACACACACACACACACACACACACACACTCACAAACACACACACCATCAGAGGCGGGCTTATGATGTCTAGCACAGATCAGGACCCATCGGAGTTGTGCCTCATCAGAGTCAGGCTCCCTCTTTGGCCTAGCCTCAAGGGATTCACAAGTGAGCACTGACAGGGGAATCTTTCTTCCGGAAGAATTTTGACTCTGCAGCTTGCAAGGCACTGGGAAAAGAAAAGCGTGATTGTAGAACCTGCTCGCCTGGGTTTTCTATAGCGAAAGTATGAACTGTCCCATGTGGTTGCTCCTTTATGAGTGTGCCCACATATGTGTGTGTGTGTGTCCATTTATACACACAATGAAAATATTTTCCCCAGAATAATATCTAGCCAGTGCTCCAGTTCTGTGCTGGTGCTGCCGAGCCTTCTTCAAGGACCTTCTAGAAGAAGCTTCATCAGGTCCTCCACTGTGCCTTGACCCAGACCCTGCGCACACACAAACACACCCCTCATTTTATCACCCTGTTTAACTCACCCCTCTCTTTACAAAACCCAGGCAGAAAATAGGGCTTCTGTGAATCGAATTCCATTTTCCTTCCAAATCTCTGAGCCCCACAGACAGAAATAATCTGGCTGCCTTCTCTGTCGTGTATAGCCACAGTTCACCTTACCAAAAAATCCTAAGGCAGTCATTTTTTTAAAAAATGGTACTTGCAGAGCCAAAGACGTTTAATACCTGCAGGAACACTCATGCTTGCCATTAGAGTGGACGTGCAGAGCACGACCAGGGACATCCACAGGGCTCCAGCTCTCTGAAGCCCAGAATCTGAACGAGGAGGAGGGGAACCAGAGTGGGGGGCCAACAGCATAGGCGCCTGATAGCATATCGGTGAGTTTCTTGTGTTTAGCTTTATACTTTTCTATTAAGAGTATAGGCATGTATTTCCAGGAGCTCGCACTACCTTTCCTAACACCCTCCTCTCTGCACACCCTGGTCTTAGCAGCTTCTCCGCAGACTAGGATGCTGGTCTCAGCCACAGTAGATGGGCTTCTACAACTGACCTGACTTAATAAGTTAGAGACCTCGGGGTGCCACCACATCAGCAGAGCTGTTTCTCCAGGGGGTAGAGCCATGCTGTCAGAACAAACTGGCTTTACGGTCTGATGGGACAGAAGGGATCAGGGCTGGGATAAGGCTTTGGACCATGGAGCTCACATTCCAAGAAACCAGGCCGGCGAACAGGGAAGGAGACAACTTTGCGGCTGTGCCCACAAAACTCACTGCTAGTGAATCTCACAAGAAAGAAAACTGAATACCCAGCTCAGGGACCAGAAACTGGCAAAGGTCCATGTGTCTCAGTACCACCAGTGCCACAAGACCACTTAATCAACACAACCATCGCTAATCTGTGTGTTCCCAGTGCATACAATCATAAGGAGGTTGCCTAGGACCACAGAAAAGTTGGAATTCCACTATCCCAGAGGCTAGCCTGGCTCGAAGCGAGGCAGAGGAGATTGTTAGAATATAAGCACAAATCCAGAGAGACAGGTAGTAGAAGTGTGGATGCCAGGGATGGGGTCACTATTAACGGTACAGACTTTCCATTTGTTGGAGAAAACTCTGAGGAACAGTCCTGAGACTAGCACAACAATGTAAGTGAAAGGGATGTCCCCAAACCCTCCAATTAAAAATGACAAAAACAGAGGCCCGAGAGGTTAGCTGGCTGAGCACATGACCTCTATTCAGGAATCCCTTTTCGAGCCCCAGGACCACCTGGTCTTCAAACCTTGCTGCAGTGACTCCTAAGCACAGAGCCAGGAGTTGCTCCTGGGCACCCTCAGATATAGCCCCTAAAGCAAAATATAACACAGGATAAACAAAACTGTCAACTTTTGTGCTTTGTATATTTTCTCTATTTTTAATATTTTATTATACCATTGTGAGATATACAATTACAAGATGTTCACGTTTGGGTTTCAGTTATACAGTGTTCCAGCACCCATCCCTCCACCCCCTTTTCCCACCACCAATATCCTCACCTCCCTCCCCTCCCCAATCTCGCCTTCATGGCAGGTCTTTATCTCTTTTTCTCTCCTCTCTATCATTCTTCTCTTTCTCTCCCTCTTTCTCCCTCTCTCTCTCCATCTCACTTCCCTTTTTTACACATTGTGGATTGCAATACATACATCTAGAGGTTATCATGTGTACCTTTTTGCTATATTCAATGTTCCAGTTCCTGGATGGCACCATCATTCTCAACAATTACCAGCACACTGTTCTCTTCTCTGTCCTACCAACCTCTGACTCCCACAGTTTGTGGTATACTACTAGGCTTTGAGATATTGTGCGGGCGCTATGACTGTGCTCTCCTAGAATTGGGCAGTGTCCCGCTGTGGGGTCCGGCCCTTGAGGATGGCTGTGGTTGTGTTGCGCGAGGTTTTCTGACTTCTGGAGGTTTGGCGGGGGAACAAGCCAAGGGACCAAACTTGTCCCCATTAGTCACTCCACCCATTCGTCTATGCAGGGGGCGGGCAGCAGAAAGGCCGCCGTGCACCTGAATCGTGCTTTGTATATTTTCTTACCATGAAAAAAGAGAAAGGAACAATGTACACAAGCACCCATGCCACCCAACTTCTGTGGCAGGAACTCTCCCAGGCCACAGCACTGGCGACCAGAGCAACACTAACCTTCGGGTCATTCTTGTCAGCCCTGACACAGGTGAGCTTGCTCACATCTCCCAGGGCAGTGGATCCTGGCCTTAGCTCCCAGCACCTACCACAGCTTGTGGAGGGAGGCTGCCAGCAGGCTGCAGCTCCTGGGAAGCAGAACACATCTTCCCTAGGTTGTAAGACAACTCCCCAGGTGCTCCCCAAGTGATTCCTTAATAGTTCCCCAAGGACAGTCTCAACAAAGCCAGATCTGCTGAGCGTGCCAACCGGTTTGAAAGAGTGGAAACAATCAGAGCAATCAGAGGAGCTTTCTGGCCCTCCACATCAAGCATTAGCTTTATTTTCATTGACTGTGGCCAATTTCAAATTCTTCACAATTTCTTTTGCTAATATGATGATTCTGATGTAATGTAAGACAGAAAGCCTGCTTCATCCTCACCTTCCTGCTGTGATTCCACTTAGGGGAAACACAGCTTCATTCTGCTCCACGTCCAATCCTTCATCCACCAAGGCTCCCTTCTTCTATATGCTCCCCATACCTCTATGGGGTATGGGGTTGAGACCTTTCCAAAGGACTGAAACCCTCCCGGAATATCCCGTATATAAATCCCTGTCACAGTACTTTTTTTGTTGAAAACTTTTGCATCTCTTCTTGTTCTTAGTCCGAGACCCTCTCTACAGAATATATGTGGAATGAATAAATGATTGACAGACCTATCCTTGGGATATAATAATAACTGACATTTAGTGAGTATCTGTGACGTTTTAGGCAACATGTTATATATTTGGTATGTATTAAAGTTCATCATGGTAGGGCCTAAAGACATAGTACAGGGGTTAAGGCATGTGCCCTGCATGTGGCCAACCTGGTTCAATCCCCAGCACTGCATATGGTCTCTCAGGCAGTGTGAAGAGTTATCCTTGAGCAGAGTCAGGTGTGGTCCCAAAACAACAACAACAATATAAAACAAAGCTAACAATTATAATATACTAAGATGTTAAATACGTTTTACTATCCCATTTAGTATTTTTTTAATTAGAAAAGTTAGTTACTTGCTAAGGTCACACAGCCAGAAGCGACCATAAGGCCAGAATTCAGAGTCTATGTCCCTCACAAAGACGATGGCCCCAAAGTACAAGTGCTGCCTGATACCAGGTCAGGGATATGAGCCCTATTCCTTTACATTCATGCTGTTCCCCATTTCTCTTCTTCCACCAAATGCCAAAGTGCTGGTGCCCTAAGAAGTCCCTGCATGTCACATGAAAGCAATGACCAACCCACCAGCCAACATTTCGTCAGGTGTGACTGTGGCTTCCCTCTAGAGCAGGGAAGGCTAGCAGACCCCCTGTGCTGGGGGCCCTTCCTGGGAGCTGTGAAATATTTGAAAGTGCATCTGTAAAAAAAGTGCATCTGTAGTGATGGCAAGATGGCCACGGAGGCAGCCTCTGGTAAATGATCCACTACCTCCCTGCTGTAACAGAGCCTTGGATGCCCCATACTGAGAATGGCAGAGCCAGGGCAAGAAATACAGATCCTGGAGGGATGCCTTCTGGGAAAAGCACCGATTGGGCTTTGCTTATGAGAGAAATCACAAACTCCTGAAGAAAATGAGGATTTATCTCAGACGGGAAATATCTCTTTCACCAGCCCCACCCATAGGTCACTCATAGGTAGGTAACATGCGGGCCTGGAGCCCTCTACTGAGGTAGTTTTGCATTTCTTTCCCACCACCACGGTGGCCAACTTCCAAAATAACCTGTTCCATCACCTAAATCTCATCTTTCATGAACAATACAACAGCCTGGGAAAGTTGCCAGACCCCAAGAAATAAGTCCGTCCTTCTGTGTAAGGGTGTGCACAAAACGTAAGAACACATCCCTTCCCTATTTGAAAATGGAATGAGAGGGGGAATGGGGTGAACGACTAATGCTTTCCCTGGGCTCTGACACCCTCCGCCCTCCCTGGAGCCCTGAAAAAGTACAGTGCTTTTTACAGGTGTGGTAAAAAGTACACGGACACAGATGTCTAGTAGCTGAACGCTCCTTTAAGCAAGCCATAAGCTGCACCAAGAGAGTCGCTGTGAAAATCAAAGGAGGGCACCTCTTGTGAACAGGCTCCCCAATGTGCTCATTAACTGTGGTCAAAACCCCCAGACAGTCTGAGCCACGCCAGGCAGAAACCCATGTAGACCCATCTGGAGCGGCACCCCAGAAATGGCCCAGGCTGACAGAAGACAGCAACAGGCATATTTTTCACTGAATCTTGGCCTGGCAGATGCTTAAAGTCATGCCCCAGGTTGAACCTTTGGGCTTGGGCTTGGACTACTCTACATCTCCAGACTGGGTCTCAGGAAGTTGAATCGTTGCAATTAGTCCAGAGGCTAAAGAGGGATGCTGGGAAAGAGGCCCAGAAGTCATGGGAGAATAAACTAGAAAAGGGTTTCACCATGTTGCCTGTTCGGGCTACGCACAGGCCCACACCCAGAATCCAGGATGATGGCAGAGGTCCCTGTACCAGAAACCCACACCCCACTCTGCCCAAAGCTGCCCATTTTGAACAACTGTGCTAAGTAAGCACATGTATATTTTTTTCTGCAAGAAAACAGATAAGAAAATGGGTAATAAGATAAATAAAATGCATCTTATTCTGACTTTTGTGGCCCAGATCCAGCCACTGTTCAGTCCCTATTGCTTTGGGCGGAAATAACAAAATGGTGCTCTCTCACCTCAGTCCCACAGGAGAGCAGGCGCTATCAGCTTCCTCCCTATCCTCTCAGCCGCCTTCTACCAGAGTTTTGTTGCCATGCTCTCACACCAGGTGATGCTGGCTCAGTGGCTCAGCCCCACCTGCATGTCTCAACCTTTATCGTCCTTCCTCATGGCTGTTCCCAGGTTCATATCTACAGACTCCCCCTCCCCAGCTGTCCATCAGAGTGGGCTGTATCCAAGGTCCTGATCTTCACCTGTGGCCGCCTCCATGCGAATGGTTCATCAAGCCTTCCCTGCTCTACATCGACTGCCAATTTCAAACATCCCCACTCGGACCTCACACCAGTCCAGTTTACCTTCCACCCAACTTGTTCCTCCTCTGCTCCCCCAAGCTCCGTGGACAGCACTGCCTGCACCCACCTCACAAGCTAGTCCTGAGGGCTGCCTTTCTGCCTGATTCCCTCCCCTCACGTGGCAGAGCTGCCCCATGCCCACCCCACAGCCCCATCCACTAGACTCTGTTCCCTGTTCTCACCTGGAACTCTCCAAACCTCCTCGTTCATGGCTTCTCTGCTTCTTGACCACCTCACTCCAAGCCATTTATTCCTTAGATTGCCACCAGACATCGGTGTGTCCAAACTGCACACAATCTCGGCTCATTCCGTCTCAGGTTCCACAGCAGCTGGGGAACAATCTCCAGGGTGAAGCCCGAGAGTCGCGGAAGAGCAAAGCACAAGCACCTTCCTGATTCATTTCCTGCCAGCCTGTCCTCATTGCTTCTAGCTCCTCCTACTCTGCATTGGCCAAGCTGTCCACAGTGCCCTGCGCCACCCAACTCTTTCATGCCTCCTGCCCTCCCTGGGCTGTGTTTATTCTGTGCCCTCTATCCAGACCCCATGAGCCGTTGGTGAAATCCCAATTGTCTTTGGGACCACAACATCAAAGGTAGCAGAGAGTCGGGAGTCCCCATTTGGACTCTGGAACCAGGCCTACTAGTGGCCATCACTTACGAGGTGTGTGAGCAGGACAGGTTACCTAACTTCTTTGAACATGCTTCCTTGGCCATAAAGTGGGGATAATAATAGTGCTGCCCCCTGAGTTTCACAAGGAGAAGACGCAATGATGCCTGGCTGGGCTGTATTCTCAGCTGCACTTTTCTTTGAAGCCTCCCCATGGCTCCCTTTCCTCAGTGTTCCCGAGGAGGGTCAAGGCATGGCATCATCTGTGCTAGGCACGGGTCCACTGGAGGGTCTACCTCTGACACCAGAGATGGTCTGGCCCTCTGCCTGGCCATCACACATGATTAATAACCACTGCTCATTAGTCCAACCCAACCCAAAAGCAGGCACCAAATTCAGGAGATGGTGGATTGAATCATGAGGCCCTTAGCCTCACCTCCACCAGAAGGACCACCAGAAACTCCAAACTAGTCTCCTCTGCCATTCCCCACAGTGACCAGAGCCCCATTTGCTGTCACAGAGCCTATGGGTCTACCCAGGTCCCCACTGGATAATCTAGACTCCACTCTACCCTAAAGCCCCTGTTCTCTCATTAGGCTCAATTTCCAGGAGGTCTCAGGGCTCTCCGAGGCTGTGCCCACACAGACTGGCACTCTGCCTTCCTCCTCCTGTCTTTCCTTCAACAGTACCCAGCCTCTCAAGCACATTTGGACCCAAATTGAAGACCTATATGAGTCGTCTCCCACACATCAGTCTACTTAGGGAATCAATTTGAAATAACAGTACTCAGAGCTGCAGGAAAGTGGGTACCGAGAAGTGTGGGTTCAGATAGGACAGGTGGGTGACTATAAGCGGGGGTGACCACAAAAGCATGGAGCAGTAGCTTTGCACAGCAAAGGCATACCAGAGGTCATGAGGCCTCTTGCTACCTCGAGAGCTGTCCAAAACACAGTGTCCTGGGGCCAGTCCTGGCACTACATGCAGCCTCAAGTCTTCGGGAAATGCTTTCAACTCGCCAAGGAAGTCTGTGGCCTAGCCTGCTTGGGTCATCACTAGCCACATTCAATTCTGTTCATTCTGTTCATGGAAAACCTGCATTGTCCTCGGGAGGTTGCCAGGCACTGCGGGTACCAGCTGAACAAGCCGTCCCCAGCTTCTGAGAGATCATATTCTGGGGTGGAGTTATAATATCGGGCCAGCAAGGCACCCGTCAGACCACCTGGTACTCCATTTATTCTTTTTTTTTTTTTTTTGCTTTTTGGGTCACACCCGGCATGCTCAGGGGTTACTCCTGGCTTTGCACTCAGGAATTACTCCTGGCGGTGCTCGGGGACCATATGGGATGCCGGGGGATGGAACCCGGGCGGCACAGGCCCACCGCATTCAAGGCAAATGCCCCTACCCGCTGGGCTATCGCTCCGGCCCCCTCCATTTATTCTTGAATCCATCTTTTTCATGCATTAGTGTTATCCAAAAGCCCCTTGAACAGCCCAGGCTTTAACAAGGATTATTTTCCAAAATATGCTTCCGATGCCAGCGTCCGTACATTGAAAGTACAGACAGTCATTTTAGTCCTTCTTCATTTTAGTCCTTCAATTTCATGGCCTAGGATGGCCATGAAATTTTATCAGGCACGCTTGTTCGCCTTTCTTACTGCTGCCGTATTAAGGGCTCTTTCGGGGTCAGGAAAATAAACATTTCTGTTACTGGATTTGGCATATCGAACACGCATCGGACAGCTTACCAGGCTCTGCCATGCGGGCACTATAGTCTCATTACTTAATGGGAATTTCCTTGTCAAGATCCTGAAGGAACGGTTTGAGGCTCTTCATATTCCTGAATCATCCAGATGCCACTGGGCTACACTGGCATGTGATAGGGTCCAATGGAAATGTTACTGGTGCCCGCTCGAGCAAATCGATGAATAACAGGATTCAAGTGATCAAGAGATTTTCCAAAATACTGGTTCCACATTCAGAAATCCAGCCAACCTCAGATCTCAGGGGTTCAAATCTTCAGGTGCAGAGCCCACAAACACAAGAGGGCCAGGGAATGTTCTTTTTTAGGATTTTTGGTTTTGCTTTTCTATGGGGTGGGGGGTGGGGTCACACTTAGCTATGCTCAGGGTTTACTCCTGTCTTTGTTCTTAGGGATCACTTCTGGAAGGCGAGGGGGAAGAGGGGATGACACCATATTGGGTTCTGGGGCTTAAACTTGGGTAAGCCACGTACAAGGCAAGCACCTACCCACTCTCTCTCTCCCAGTCCCAAGTATGGAAATTTCTTAAAGAAGGAGTCAATCTCTGGCTTCTTTTCTACTTCCCAGAGAACTCAGCTCAGTACTACACATGCAGTTGGCATTCAATTAATTTTCTTTTGTGTGTGAACCAAATAATTTTATTTAAAAATTGAGAAAGGAGGGCCGGAGCGATAGTTCAGTGGGTAGGGCATTTGTCTTGCAGCGGCCAACCCTGGTTCAATCCCTGGCATCCCATATGGTCCCCTGAGCATTTGCCAGGTGTGACCCAAAACTCAAAAAAAAAAAAAAAAAGAAAGAAGAAAAATTGAGAAAGGAAGGGAAGAAAAGGAGGGAGAAAGATAAAAATGAGAGAGAATTCCATAAGGGGAAATATGTCCCTCAGGTTGGAATGTGGGCAACTCCAGAATGGATGTGTGGATATCAATTAATATTTACACTTCAGATAAATCAACAACCCATACTCTGACTCTTTTGGATAAATCAAGTCATAAACTGACTTTCATCTTTCTAATTATAGTGCCAGTGGTACCTGCTTTCTACCCAGCAGGTATAAAGCACGTGTTTGTTAAAGAAATGGTCACCAGCAAAACTGTTTGAAGAGTGATGGAACAGCTGGTGTGGTGCCCCACTAGAACTCACTTGAAAGACTTTCAAATTTATCCACTGAATTTCCAGCGAGGTCAATATACTGTCTTTGCTGTTTGCACTGTCACTACTGTTCCTGGTGACGGAAATGCTCACATCTCAGCCATCCAGGCCCCCCAGAGCAGGGGCTGTGCAGGCTATTCCTCCCATGCCATCAGTCATCCTCACAGGCTCAGCACACTTACCACCCCCCTTACATAAAAGCCCATAAAGAACATTCAGCCTTTATGAGCAGGTGTGGACACCTGCATGGGCAGGTGTGCCAGCCTGAGTCAGGAAAGCCGGGTTGGCTGCCATGTCAATACATGTAGGGAGCCAGGATCTGTGATTTCCCTGAACTCCCCTGACACGCGGAGAAGCAACAGGCAGACCCGGGAGACCTGCAGGTTGTTCCTGTGTGTCTCACACAGACCACGACCCTCAGAGTCCTGCTGGAACTGTCATAGGTTTGAATGTTTGTTTTAGACCCCCAACGGTACCCAGCTGGAGGAGGGCCTTTGATGGATGTAGGCGGAGAGCAACAGGCCCTCCCAGCCTCCCTCCAGGCCCAGACCATGAGGAGGAAAGGACCAAAGGGATCTTTCTGGAGTACATGCGGGTCTAGGCCTCTTTATCCAAAACCTGGTCGCTGCCTTTCTCCTTTGGCCAACAAATATAGAAGGTTGTTCCTGGCAGGTTGAGAACTGGTTCCTCTATTCAGCCTGCAGACCCTGATCCTCACGCAGCCGGCAATAAACAGGGAACAGGGCGTCCCAGTGATCAGGGCCATGGTGGTGGAGCCTGGTGGCTGGAGTCAGATGGCTTTGAAAGGGCAGGTCTGCCCTCCCCAGGGACCTGCCCAGAGGCATCTCGGTTCCAAATATTCTCATTATCAGGACGCGGTTCACATGTCTGAGCAGAAGTGAGGGAGAAAGAATTTGGGCCACTTCCTTGTGTGCAAAGGATCTGGAGTCTCCTGGGAGCATGCTTCCCCAAAAAGCTCTATAAAGCCAATCTGACTCCAGACAGTAAATACAGAGAGGCCGCTGATAAGCCCATGGGGAGCCAGTCAAAAATACACCTCTCCACTGCTAAATTGACTTTTGAGGAGATTATGGACTTGACAAGTTGCACTTCACCTTCCGGATCAGGTGTGTGAGTGCAGAGGCTGAAGCCAGAGTATACGGCTGTTGGGAAGGACTCCGAGGCTGGAGCAGAGGGACAGTGAGGGAGCTCAGCCCTGAGAAGGAAGCTGCCCCTCTTGGGACATGCTGAGGCCATGGGCCCAGATGCTCTCCAGCACCACTCCCCCATTCAAGGGGGTCCAGTGCCTCTGGCTGATTCTGTCACTACAGCCAGAGGCCCCAGGGAGGGAACCAGAGACAATCTCCCCACATGATACATCGGTGCTGGCTGAAGGAAGATGCTAAACTCTGTATCTGAACTTCCCAGGAAATCAGACTCAAATAGGGAAGCAAATTTCCCAGAAAGAATTTTTTCTGTCCTCCTAAAGACACTAAAAAGTTAGGCCGGTGACACTATGTCCAGTCCAGAAAGGCTATCAGTTGCAGCCCTGGTCACCTCCAGGTGCCAGCAACCACTAGGCCAACCGCTTGGGCCCATACACTGCAGAGAGTGGCTCCATCAGAAAAAAAGAAGAAAAAAACAGTACTAAAAGAAACGAAGCGTGGGGGGCTATGGAAGGTGACATGTGAGTTAAAGCCAGGCAGCCTGAGTTCAAGTCTCCTCTTCACGGAGGAAACCAAGGCTTCAAAATGTTTCCAAAAGTGTTTCCACAGAGCCAACCCCAGTCAGGAATTCATGGCCGGGGGCTTTCTCACATCACTCTTTTCGGTACTCTAAAAGGTGGTATCTTTAAAGATTCTGGCTCAGCCTGATGGCCAATCATCTATTTCCTGGATACTTTGGCCTTATAAATATCCTCCTTAAAAATGGCTCTCTATTTTCCTTGGCCTTTATTTTTAAGTAGTCTTCTCTCCGGGCTTGTGGCCCTGTCTGGAATGCCTGACAGTCCCTGGAGAGAGTCTGCACAGAAATTCACAAGGGTGTTTGCTATCAACTTATTTGGCCAGAGGAATCCAAGACATTTTAAATATGAGCTGTCAGCATGGCGGTCCCAGCCCAGTGCCTTCGCCCCATCAGCAAGCACCTCAGTGGGCGGAGACAGGATGAAGACACAACCCAACAGGAGGCCACGCCCCTCTCTACCCCCCCAAGGGCCACTCACAGGCCCGCAGAAGTCATAGCTGGAGAATTTTTTTCCCATTGTAGATTCTTCCAATGACAACACTAACCCAATGAGCACATGTTTTACAACAGGCCTGATTCCAAAGCCCCTTGGCCCCGGGGGTTTTCCCTTCGAACCTCAGCTAAGATGGCAGCAGTCCCTCCCAGGACCAAATCAAACCACAGACCAAACCAAGCCCTTCGCTAGCCCTCCTCCCGTTTGGAAAGCCCTCTGCGTCCTGCTCCCTGGCACTGCCATTCACCCCCATTCACTGCCCTCCTTACTGCTGTGTCGCCACCTTGTGATCTTGGAGCATTGGTGGGTTCTTGGAGCATGTGGTTCTTGGAGCATTGGTGGGATTCTTGGAGCATGTGGTGGGTGTTTCTCCGCACCTAGAATGATGGCCACAGGCCAGCCCAAGAGCTCCAGGAAGGAAGAGATGGGTCTTACTCTTTGTCACCTCCTCACACAGTCCAGCCTAGGCCAGGCCTTGGAATTCCCATCATAAATGCTTGCGGCTTCAATCAGGGCCTGGCCCTCTTAGCCAAAGCCTCCCTGCTCTGTGCAAGCAAGAGGGCATGTGAGATGGGTGGAGGAGTGTGATGGAGGCGGGGGAGGAGCATTACGTGGTGGGGGGAGGGGGTGGATAAACTACATGGTCTTGGTTTTCCCTCAATACAAGAGCCATGTTCAGAGCTACTCGGAGAAACCAGCCAGGCCCTTCAAGTAAGCCCAGGAGCAGCCCCAGTGAAGAGCTCGAGTCCCTATTTCCTCAAGCTTGGGATGAAGTGCTGAACCAGAATCTTGTTTTTTTTTTTTTTTTTTTTTTGCTTTTTGGGTTACACCTGGCAATGCTCAGGGGGTTACTCCTGGCTCTACACTCAGGAATTACTCCTGGTGGTGCTCAGGGGACCATATGGGATGTCAGGAATCGAACCGGGTTGGCCGTGTGCAAGGCAAGCGCCCTACCCACTGGACTATTGCTCCGGCCCCCAGAATCTTACAGGAAAAAGCAAATGGCTTCTGGGGCTGGAGTGATAGCACAGCGGGTAGAGCATTTGCCTTGCATACCGCCAACCTGGGTTCGATCCCCAGCATCCCATATGGTCCCCCAAAGCACTGCCAGGAGTAGTTCCTGAGAGCAGAGCCAGGAGTAACCCCTGAGCAATGCCAGGTGTGACCCAAAAAGGCAAAAAAAAAAAAAAGCAAATGGCTTCTGTTCTGCTTATGTCCCAGCTTCTGACCCCTCTCACTCTGAGCAATGGACAGTGCTGGCCACTCCCCAGCCTTGACGCTTGCATGGGGTCCTCAGAGTGAGACCTGCTAAGCCACAAAGGTGTTATTTTTTCTCTGGATGGCGAACATATAAGAGGCCACTATGGCTAAGGCTGGTCTTCAGTTACTACCTTGAATTAATCTTTTACTCCCTCCCTCAATCACCATAAAAGAAAAACGCTGACTTGAAGTCAGCCTGAAGTCACTAGGTTCAAGTCCAACAGCCCATGAGAGCAGCCGTCCTCTGTGTTCGAGGCTGCCACACACGGTTTATGAGGCTGATAAGTAAAGAGGTGGGAGCAGAGGGGCCCTGCCCGCACCGGCTGACAACCAGCTCAGGGTGAAAGTCAAGAACATGTGTGGGCGGAACCCACTCAAGGGAACAACATGGCACTAGGAGAGATGCTTCATGGTGTCTCTATGGTTGGTTACATGCCCCCAGGCAGGAACTGGGCGACCTGGCTTCTGCCACCATCCAGTTGTCATACCTGTTTGCTTTAAGTCGGCCAAGCCCTGATCCCCATCACGCATGGAAACAGGAGACTGGGATGAGATGATCTCTAAGTTCTCGCAGCTTGAATGCTCTAAGATGCTGCATCTCTGAGAGGTCCCCTGCTTTTAGCCCTTCCTCAATCTGAGTTAGCTGTCCGGAGACACCTCTGAGCACCACGCCCCCCAGCCCCCCCACCCCTAGTCCCCCTGTGAGGGATTTTCAACTAACACCAAAACCTATTCTTCTAGATGACCCGGTCACTTCTGACCACAACCTCAGCCAGATAAGGGAGAAAATTCGAGGCTAAATTCTTGGAACCTCTCCATAGCTCTGCACAAACTAGTGTCCAGGCACCTGGGGAGAGTCAGAGCTTGGCTGTCCTAATACCTCTTCCCCTGCCAGTCCAAATCCTCCCAGTTGGATTCTTACAAGAACATTCCCTCTCCCTTCCTGTCCCAAAATCCGAGGTGCCCGATGACCTTTCAGAATGCCAAACTTCTCCCCATGCTGCTGGATAGGCGGCAAGGCTGTCACAAAGCCCTGCCCTGCTCTCTGGCTAGTTGTCTCCGGCAGAGAGAGGTGAGAAAGCTAGAGGTCAGGGGAAAAGTGTTGACCTCAGCAAGCTCCAAACCTGGGGAAGGGAGGCAGAGACTTGGAGCAGAAGGGGCTCGTCCTGGGACCGAAGTGATAGCACAGCAGGGAGGGCGTTGCCTTGCATGCAGCTGATCCAGGTTTGATCCCCAGCATCACATATGGTCCCCCAAGCACCACCAGGAGTAATCCCTGAGCATTGCCAGGTATGACCCAAAAATGCAAAAAAAAAAAAAAATGAAGAGAAAAAAGGGGTTCATCCCCTGGCAGGAGGATCCTGGGGAACCAGAGGCCAAGGGGGGCCTTTTTAAGTCACCCCAACCCCGCTTTGCTTCCCTTATTCCCCAAATAAGAAATCAGGGCAGTAGAGGGCTGTGAAGTGCACGGGGCTGCTCAAATACTCTGTGCTTGGCCTGCCCTGGCCATGGTCTTGTGGCCTGGGCTGGCTCTTTTCCACTCTCTTCTCTTGACCTCGAGTCTAATGAGGTTGTTCTAATGAGGTCAGCCAGAGCCCCTCCAGGTTCTCAGAAACCTGAGCCAGTGTGCTCAGGGCAAGAGCAGGGCCTGTGGATATTTTGATAACGGCCTCCCCAAGTCCAGGCCTTCCTTCTCAGCTGGACAAGGCAGGCTGGTCCTTTCCCCAGACCTCCACAAAGCCCGGGGCCAGTGAGGAGCAAAAGGTGGACCTTCCAGCCCCGAACACAACCTCCATATACGAGGCCCTTCCTCCGTCTAAGGGGAAGGAAGAGCATCAGGGGAACAGATAAAGTCACTGGTCCTGTGCTCATGGTTCCCCTGGGCAGTGAGCGAGGTTAGTGACAGGTTTATGAGCACAGACAGTAGAGCTGTCTCTCCCTCCCCCCACCATTCAAGATCAGCGTTTGACGGTTCCTCTCAACTGCAGGATGAGGAAGCTCTAAGTAAAATACTCAAGGAATTAATTATTCAACATGTGTGACCCAGTTCCCGGAGGTGAAGCTGGGTGAGGAGAGAGCTCACTGCTTCCTTATCATGGCAAGAAATTCAAACACTTGGGGGAGCAAGGCTCTTAGGCTGCCAGAGAGAGGATCCTTTTTATGGCTGCGTGGCTGCCCTTCCCCAGCTCTCAAAACAAGGAGGGTGGGAAACAGCCAAAGTTTAGTCACTTGACAAATATTTATTGAGCTCCCTCTCGATTTCAGGTCCTCCAGTATAGTGGAAAGGTCATGGAATGTATGAACAGGATTCCAGAGAACTGGGGGGTCTCAGCTCAGTCCTGAAGCAGCCACCTCAGTCCCGGGAGCTGACAACATAACAGCCCCATCTGGGGACTGGAGCAAACTGCCCTGCTTCATTAGGGTGAAAGCTTGTGCTTCTCATAGGACATGAAGGGCCCTCTGAGCCCAGGGTGTAAACAATAAGGATGTAACACTTTCTCCATCCTAGACACTTTTATACCCTGGTCATGTTTTGGAAAATAATCCAAGGTACCTATTGGCAAACATCACATTCTCTGTAATTTGGACAAATTGTATGTTTCAACCTGCCAGGGGAGTAGAGCCTGCAGTTGGCCCCATCTCCCAGTCTGTGTGTCCCAGAAGTTGCAAGAAGGGGCAGGATAAGCATGAAAAGGGCCAGAGCTCCCGGGGTCCTCTCTCAAGCTTGGCCTGGAAAGATTTCCCAGGAGAGGCCCCCATGACAAAGAGTGAGGGGGAATGACCAATGCCAAGCACAGGGGGTCAGAAACAAAACACAAACTCGTGGGAGCACAGCAGGAAGGAGCCAGCCAGACATGTGCACACACACCCTTCCCGCTCCCTGCACATTTCCAGAACAGCTGGGATTTGCTGTCCTGGCCTGTGCTCTGGGGACACACTTCCCATTCTACCCCTCCAGGCAAGGAGCAGAACTCACTCTCCTCAGGCCAGCCAAGCCCTGCTCACACTGCATTCAGACTCTCAGTGGGGACCCCTGCCCTTACCAAGATGCTAATGCCCCTTGGTCAGCCCTAAGTATACGCTGACTTACCTATGCTGCCCACCACCCTGCCGCCCCACCCGACTTCGATGCTCCAGCTTCCTGCGGAAAACCCAGAGCTGTGCCTCATCAGCCCTCTCCTCTCTCCCTCCCTCTACCAGGCCATGGTCCTCACACCTCAGTGAAGGCTGAGCCAGTTCTACTCAGGACTATCTCTACATTCTTCATCCTCCCATAAACATGGTTGATCCTACATGTTTTCTGATTGCGACCTAAAGCAAAAAATGGAGGACGACAACAGAGAGAGGTGGAGTTGGGGGCTTGGAAACTGCTAGACCAATCCAGGGCCTAGATTCCAGTTCTGCACTTGGTTATGGTTACTTCTGTCACCCTGAGAAAGTATCTTCAGGCCAGGTCTCAGTTTCCCTATCTGGTAATGAAGGGGTTGCTGCTAAATCATCTCTCGGGTGCTCTCTAATTATGAAAGTTGATGTTACAGAAACCAGAAGAGCCTGGGGCCCTGGAGCCTTGAGTCTGGGCCCTGATTAGCAGCCCTGGGCCAGAGGCCATGGACTACTCTGGGTATATGCAATGAGCCGCCATGTTGGAGGCGCGCCCAGAGCCAGAGGGCCCGAGAGCAACCAGGAGCTAAATCCCTCAAGTCAACAGCTGCTGAGCCCTCTGCACATCTGTGGGAAGTGCCACTGCTGGGAGGCTGCTGCCTGGCTTCCACAAGAAGGCAAGAGAGGTCCCAAAGCCAGAAGATGAGATGAAGAGGAAACCTGCCTTGCTAGACAGAGCACCTCATCTGAGGTATGCATGGACTTAGAGGAGCGTAGAGGCAGCGGCACCAAGGAGGGTTGGGGACTCCAGGAGAGTCGAGGTGGGGGCACCAACTCTGGCTGGGACACCCAGGCAGGAGCATAGAGGTGGGGGGGAACCAAGGTGGGCCCAGGGCAGTCCTCAAATGGATGGGACACCTTCCCGGGGCGTCGGACCCAAGTTGGTCGTGGAGGAAAGAAAAAAGAAAAAAAGGAAAAAAACAGGGTTAGAAAAGGACACTGAGGTCAAACAAGCATGTGACAGTCAGCTGGGCCTTTGGGAACGTCACTGCAGAGCAGAGACGGGAGCAGGGATAATGGTGGGAAAGCTTGGAGTAATAGTCTGGGAGGTCCACGGTGCAAAACACTGTCATCATTAGCACCAGCCTACTCCAAGCCTGCCAGGCCCTAAGACTCCAAGGAGCTGCTACCTAGCATGGCAAGGCATCCAGTGGGTGCTCACCCAGGCCACAGCCAAGCAGATGAGAGGCTGCCATCCTAGGTGCAAGCCATGAACATGTGGTCACAGTGCTCTGAAATCAGTTCCTGCAGACGTGCCCAGCCAGGTTCTTGCAGGGGATGAAAATGCAACTAACCAGAGCTGGCAAGAGTTGGTGCAGCAAATTGCTGCCTCAGATGAAGCTCAGCCTGCCCCCACCCGAACACCACCAATGACCCCCAGACACAACTTAGTCTCTACCCTGCATCCCTCCTCCCTTAGTTGCCACTGTGGTGGAATACTCCAAGCCTGACACTGGTGGTGGCATCTTGAAACAGGACCACATTCTCTTGGGTTTGAGTAAAGAATGCAAGAGCCACTGGACTCCCCAAATCCAAAGCCGACCCCACACCAAGAGTGACTTGGCATTAAAAGATGCACAATACTCACTTGATACTTAGGCATCAGAATGGCCAGAGTCGCCTCCTTCCAGGATGAGCCCCACTCCAGTTGCCATGTTCCTTTAAAGACAAGAGCCCACAATGAATGTCAGTCACCTTCCACTGCAACTTCAGGCCTTCCACCCGCCAATGAGCCACTCCGGCTGGTTCACTGTAGTGCAGTGACATGGCAACCCCCAGAACACGGAACCCTCCCCAGAACACGAAACCCACCCAGGGGGTGTTTCTCAGTGTGCTCCAGATTTCCTTCTGAAGAAGGAACCCGTGAGATGATTTAAACAAACTATTGTCTCTGCCACCATCCATGCCCCTGGCAGCAGATGGCATGTCTGCCAGGCAATGCTGAGGAAGTAACTTGGATCTGGAAAAGAACGCTTTATTTGTAGAGGGGGCGGAAGTGGGGAAAATGCCAGAACGTCCTAAGGAAAGACATGATGAAAGGAAATCAAGCTGCTGTAAAAGTTGATAAGTCACCAAGGGGAAAGGTTTTCAGTGGAAACGTCCAAAATGGTAAATAAACCAGGACTGTCTAAAGGGCGAGGATCTGGGGCAGAGCGTGAGCTCCACTCACAGCACCAGAAAATAAAATAAAATGAAAAGCAATAACAAAGAGACATATGGTCATGGCTAAGTTTCCTAAACAAATTATTATCTGGGCATCTAATACCCACCCCTAACGATTTGTTGCTGTCTGCTGCTTCTGCAAACACAACACACACACACACACACACACACACACACACACACACACACACACACACACACACACGCACACACACATGCACACAAACAAAACAAAAATAAAACCATCCCTGTTTGGAAACAGAGCCCAGAATTACAAAACATTTGTGCTTACCTCCACATCTAACAAGACAGTTTTCTAAGAGGTGGCCGCTCGGAAAGGGGCAAAGGTTAACACAGATACACCAAAGGCAATCGGCGCCTGCCTCAAACGTCTACAAACACACATTGCTCCAACAGGGCAGAAGCGCACAGCCCACGTCTGCACTCACGCCTTTCCGCAGGCACACACAGACCTGAGCTCAGAGCCGGGGAGCTGGGCCTGGCCTTCAGAATACCCAGGCTTCTTGTGGGAGAGAAGCTGCTATTTACTGGCACTGGCCTTGCCTGCAGCAGCACCATTGGAAACAGGCTTAGGTCCTTGGGCTCCTCACAGACCGGGACAGAGGCCTGGAGAGCACTGCCCAGCCCCCACACTCCCTCAGAGGCATCTCAGCACAGCTGGGCTGGGCACCGCACACCCTGTGGTGGCCAGGCAGCAGCTGCCATTCTCCTGTCATAATCATCATTATCAAGCCACGCCCCTCTGGCCCATGGCAGCGGGACAAACAGGCTGGCCTGCCTCAGTCACATTCTACCCCCTGAGCTGTTGGCTCTGTGCATCTGTCCGCCTCTGCCTGGAAACCTAAAAAGGCGGGAGGCTGTGTGTTCCCACCCACCGCTTTATCTAGGCATGCTTCTGTGGCAGGGAGTGAGGTGTCCCGATGCAGAATTCCACAGTGTTTCAACCTCCCCGTGCTCCCTCCGTGTCAGACCAGACCCCCTGCCCGATGCTTTCCCAGCACGGACACTGCTGAGGTGAGCAGAGGTGAAACAGGGGCCTTGATTCTGCCTGGGCTTCCTTCAGAGCAGAATGGACGAGGGCATTTATGAACTCCAGAGCATGGGCACATCAACCGCCGTACCACGGGTCAGTATAGGCCCCTCAGACCCATCACTGGGCCACTTGCAGACCCCTGACCTCTGAACCATGTGGTTCACTGTCCCATGCAGGGCCAGTTTCCTCATATCAAGAAGAAAAATGGATCTAACCAGTGATTCGCTTACCAAGGGCCCCTTTAGCTGTCCTCCCGTATTAGGCAACCTCACGAAATTAGTTACTAAAAGAGGAAAGGGATTTTTTTTTGGTTTGGTTTTTGGGCCACACCCCACCATGCTCAGGTTTTACTCCTAGCTTTGCACTCAGGAATTATTCATGACTGTTCAGAGGACCACATGGGATGCCGGGATTGAACTCGGGTCAGCCACGTACAAGCAAATGCCCTACCCACTGTACTATTGCTCTGACCACCAAGGAGGAAAAGGGACTTAACCACGCAGTGTCATGGAGCAGGCAGCCAGCACACATTAAATAATACCCCCAGGGACCCAAGAGGTGGGGAGCACAGCTACACAAAAAGTGAGGCACACACCACCAGGGCCTTGCCTGGACACTCAGCACATCAGGCTGGAACTTGTGATCCAATGGGCCTACGCCCATGCCTACTATTGCAGCCTGCCCCGCTAGTTTTCCTTTGCCACCAATCAGAAGGGAGACCCTGCACACTCACACACACACGCACACACGCACACTCACACACACACATCTCTCATTGGCCATCACAGCAGGACCAAACGCATGAAGAAGGGGCCCAGCCTCCTAGATCCTAGAGGAAACGGACACTCAGGGGCTTCCACTCTGATGCTTCCTCAGCCCCTCTCCGCAGAAGGAGAGCAGGGGCTTCACTGAGACACCGAGGGACCCCAAGCATTCGGTGTGAGCTTGGCACCCACTCACCTGCTGTCAGCCCTGGTGAGATGTGGTGTGAGAGCCAAGATGCACAGCGCAAGAATGCAAGGTGAGGAGGTGGACACAGATCGAGACACACACAGACACACAACTGGCTCTGAGCGTGACCCCAGAGCCCCTACGCCCCAGAAGAAAAGGGGGCATAGGGGCCAGTGTTTCCTTCCCAGTAATGGGGCCGCATCTGCTAGAGCAGGGCAAAGGCTGCCCAGGGGGATACACATGAATCCCATAAACCCGAGGCCCTGGCTGGGCTCTTTCCCCAGTCGTGGGCCCCAGGCAGGTCGAAGAATCTCCCACTGCTTTTCTAAAACTGGGGTGGGGCTGCTCTGGGGCTAACGGGAGTGCTCCCACTGAGCTTCTCTGGGGCTAACAGGAGTGCTCCCCTGGGGCTTCTCTGGGGCTAACAAGAGTGCTCCCACTGGAGCTGTTCTTGGGCTAACGGGAGTGCTCCCCATGGGGCTACTCTGGGGCTAACGAGAGTGCTCCCACTGGGGCTACCCTGCCAATGAGACCCAGCAGGGGCTGGAGCACATGAGAGTCTGGAGATAACATCTGGTTGTCTGCCTGTCTGCCGCAGGGTGATTCAGAGCACATCTGGAGCCCTCTGCTCTTCTAGCTTGCTCTGTGACTTTGGGTGGCCGGCTGGGCTTCTCTGTGCCTTGGCCTCCTCCTGTGTAAAATGGGGTTGAGGGCAAAAGAGTAAATGAGTCACCAGGGAGAGCGCCTGGACTCGAGAGCTGGTGTGGCCCTCAATAAACTTGAGTTCACACAATTCCTCATCAGAACAGTGACTCTTTCACAACCCCCTCCTCCCTCCCTAGCAGGTGCCACCCCCTCCCATCAAGAGAGGGCTCTGGAAGCACCACTCTCCTCTGCCACAATCTCGGGACAGGATGTACAGCCAGCCTGTACTCCAGGCTGGCTCCGTGTCTTCTGAAAGGCCCAGGGAAGAGCTGGACTTTTTCTGTGTGTGTGTATGTGTGGGTGTGTGTGTATGTCCTGTGTGTGTGTGTCCCATGTGTGTATCCCAAGTGTGTGCCCCATGCATGTGCCCCCTGCATGTGTTGTGCGTGGTGTGCATGTGTGTGCGTGTGTGTGTGTGTGTGTGTGTGAGATCAAGCACACTGATCACTCCCCCTGCAGCACTCATCATGGGGGAGCTCTCCACCCCCTGCCAGGGACCCCCAGGGTCAGACCTCCAACCAGGATCCTAGGAACCTCATCTGGAGATGGAAAGGGGGTGCAGTGTGGCCGGAAGTGATGGAAATGCAACGTGACTGCCATTCAGGAAGAGCAGCTCTGGGTCAGACCAGGTTTGGGTTTGGGAGGTCCAGAAAGCCCATGAGAGGCGCCCCCCAGGCCACACATGCCAAGCTGCCTGCCAAGGGCATCACTTTATTTCCCAGGAGTGTGACTGAGGTCCAGGCTGCCCCTTGAGGGGGATTATTCAGGCAGGTATTTCTCTTACTTTGCACGTTTCTCTTTCCTAACTACTCATTCTCTTAAAATTCAGGGTGTTGATTCCGGTGCCCCCAAGTCCCCACCCCCCCCACACACACCCCTGCAGTGTATGGTTTCACCAAGCATTGACAGGTATTCCTAAACACAGAACAGAGAATAAGTCTCAAACACTGCCCAATGTGGCTCCCAAATCAAAAAGCAGTCAGAGGGCTGGGAAGAGAGTAGCCGGTGAGGACACCGGCCTGCATGCAGCTGACCCTGGTACCACAGGGTCTCTCAAACATTGCCAGACACAGCCCTGGAGACCCCTGATCCCTGCCAGCGTGGTCTGGACCAACCCCTGGCAGCACAGGGCCCGAAAGCAGACCCACATCCTCCAGACCTTGCATTTATTGAACTAGCTGCCTGGTGGGCCAAGGACATTATGGACCTGCAGGTGCCCAAGCACCACATGGGAGACCCAGAAACAAAAGCCAAAACAACACAGCAGGAAATGCCTGTGCCCACCCCTGCCCGTCCCCTTTTATACTAGGTCACAGCCCCGCTGTCTAGTGAGTGCTGGTGCCCTCGGAGCTGCCTGGTGCTGGAACAGGGTGCCGCGAAAACCTGAGGGAGAGTGAAGCTCCGGGGCCCCTTGCCTTCCGCAACCTGCCGCCCCTCACACAGGCCGCTTTGGTACATCTACACAATGGAATACTATGCAGCTGTTAGGAAAAATGAAGTTATAAAATTTGCCTATAAATGGATGGACATGGAGAAGATTATGTTGAGCTGAAATTAGCCAGAAGGAGAGAGACAGATACAGAATGACTGCATTTATTTGCATGGCATAAATATATATGTACATATTATGATACCAATATCCAAGGTCAAGTGAAGCATATATCGGGAGGTCTTGTCAAAGGTGGAAATTATCACAAACGTGTGGGAGTCAGAGTTTAGGTAAGACAGAAAATGGAACAGGGTGCTAATAATAGTCGAGGGTACTAATGCCAACCTAGAACTGAGCATTAAATAGAGGCAAAAGGATTCACATGACAACCTTTTAATGTATGTTCTGTAATCCATAGTCTGGAAGGGAAGGAAAAGAGAAAGAGAGAGAAAGGCAAAGAAATAAAGAACCTGCTATGGAGCAGGGCTGGGGAAGGGGAGGGAACCGGGATGTTGTTGGTGGGAGATGGGCACTGGTGGAGGGACGAAGTGCTGAAACACTGTATGACCAAAACCCAAACATGAACTTTTTAATTGTATATCTTTTTTATTTGTATATCTCACGGTGGTATAATAAAATACTTAAAAAAAAAAAAAAAGAAGGATCCTTCTGGAGGCATCTCAGAAGTCTTGGCTTTGAAACTCAAGGCATGTCATACCTCACAGAATAATTACCGAAGTTTTTTCCTTATTATTGTTATTGTTGTTTTGTCTTGGGCCACACCCTGTGGTGCTCAGGGGCTATTTCTGTCTCTGTGCTCAGATGGTCCATATACAGTCCATATACAGGGTCTTGATTGAACTAGGGTCGGCTGCATGCATGTAAGGCAAGCACCTCACACTTGACCCCTACCTCAGCCCCTACTTGTTTGTATTATGAAAGCTTGTTCCATGCTAGAAGGAAAATTCCCTCCATTCCAGCTCTGCCACCTAAGACTGTGTTACCTGAAGTAAATCTTAGCTTCTCTTGATCCTCCATAGCTTCCTATCTATGGGGGTGCCCCTGTTCTACCATGCTTACTGGGGTCAACCCTTGCACAAGCAAAAGAAGACAATTTTGTTATAGCAAGCACAGCACCTGACCCTCACAGACTGAATCAGTGATGACAGAATTGGAAGATTTCACAGAGGATTGATTTAATTGGAAAACCATTTCCTTTATTCTAATGGGGGGAGGGGAGCAGGGTTTTTTAATTGGTGTTCATCCACCACAGACATGGGGCAGAGCTGCTACTGGCTCTCACTGTGCCCAGCCGCTCATGAGGAGCCCGGGAGGGATGGCAGGTTCTAGCCCTGGACCACTTATCATAGCCCGGCTCGCACGAATGCGTGGTTCATCAATAAATGCTGGATTTTTAGATGACTACAAGAGTATGCTACCCGCACGGCAGAGCCTGGCAAGCTACCCGTGTCGTATTTGATATGCCAGATACCAGTAACAATTATAGACCTCATTCCCATGACCTGATGGAATGGTTTGAGGCTCTTTATGTTCCTGGAGCAAGCAGGTGCCCTTGGGCTCTACTTGCATGAGACAGGTCATATGGAGATGTTACTAGTGCCCGCTCGAGCAAATCGGCGACGAACGGGAAGACAGTGATACAGTGATATAGTGATTCATCCACCACTAAGCTAAATCTACTATATGCGTGATCTCTATTAAATCCTCAAAGGCAATGCGATTCTTCCTTTGATTTAACTTTAGGACTGTTGATTTTCTTCACATGGACCTGTAAAAAGAGATGATCACAGGCACTAAAGCTTATTAGCCCTTTCCTAAGTCTGAAATGCCACATTCTGTGTTAGGGCTTAACAAGCCTGTTTCACCATCTCAGACATCACCTGCAAGGTAAGCTATCTCATTTCAGAGAGGCTAAGTGACTTGCCCAGGGCCACTTAGCTAGGATTCCAATCCAGAGTCCACATTCTTATGTGCTATATATCTAAATAAGGCAATGACTGAGCCCAGCCATTTTCTCAGTCAGGGCCACATGGCCCTCTGTGGACGTCCAGGATACCCATAGGGCCCACTGGAGAGAAACAAGGTTGAAAAAGAGACACAGTGGGAAAAAGTTGAAAATCTGGTTCAAACAACAAGATTCAAACTTCAAAGAATAAACTCAAAGAACTCAAGCTGTACGTAGCCTGCTGGCCCAAGTCGCCTCCACTTGCCCTGGTCCCTTCCGCCAGCACCACGCTCAACCCACCTTCTCTTGCTCCCCAATCTGCCCCACCAACATGAGAGAGTTCTTTGAACACTAGCCAGCCCCCAAATTTCAGTCTCCAACCAGCCCCTCCACTTGCTCCACTAGCTCTTCTCCACAGAACCACCAGCAAGGGCTCCCCTATACAGCGCCTCGGCCAGTCAACACTCCAGGGCTCTGTTCTCGCTGGAGCCCAGAACCCATGTAGGGCTAGGAGGCTGAACTGGAGACTCAGGCCCCTCCAAAGCATCTCTCCCACTTCCCTGGGGCCACAGCCCCTTGCTGCCTGGCTGAGCGGCCCCATGAAAGTTGAGCTCTGCGTTATCACCACATAGAACAATGAGGTCCCCCTAGCGTGAGCTACTCTACAGGCTGAACACAAGAGCAGATCTCAAAGTGTGAGGAAAAAGTCCAAACAGAACAATGTTGAGGGAATGCTTGCAGTCTGCCTCACCCTCTGCCCCCAGCACATTTCGGAACTTGCTGGTGAGGCCTGGGTTAAAAATGTCTCAAAGTCCAGCCCTTCTTGCTCACCTTTCACCTTAGAATTTACAAGAGTTTCTTGTCAGACCCTTATCTTCCCATCCCTCCCTCTCCTCTCCTCTTTCTCTCTCTCTCTCTCTCTCTCTCTGTCTCTCTCTCTCACACACACACACACACACTCACAGTCACACTCACACCAAATTGATTTCTTATCAAAGGCCCTTTACATCAATTTACATCAATGCCTCTTCCCTCTACCAACCTTCAAACCAGCCCATGTCCCATTCTTCATTCTTTGCCCGGGGGTCCACAGAGACCTCTCTTCTACCACTTCATCCCCCTGCACCTAACTCACAATCTTCACAATCTGACCTAGATCAGAGGCAGCTGCCACTGCTGCCTCATCATCTGGGAAGCTTTGCGGCCCCTCCCAGTTTCTTGAAAACACTTACCACCCACCACTGTGTCTACTAGTCATATAGAACTATCCATAAACTACCTTGTGACTATGAGCAACTACCTAAACCCTCCTGTCAGTTCCCTTATCCGTGCATGCACACGTCTCTCAAACATTCTTCAACTGAACACTGTGGAGGATAAGCTGGCCATAAACCTGCTGTTGTCTCTATAACCCAGGGCCTCAGGTAACCGAAGTGCTCAGGGGATGCACCTTTCCAATACAACCCTTTCCTCCACTATAGGGACCCGGGCTGGCTTCTCCTATCACCGAGACATTTTTCTCGAGAGCCTATTCTGTCCTTAGTTATCTACACACCAAGTAAGGTCTTCTGTTTTCCAAGGGCGTTAGACACTTGCTAATGCCGGGAGTCCCTGAGTCCAGCTGACAGTTGTGCCTGGGAAAGAAACGGTCAGGAACAGCCACAGGTCTGGGAAAGCAAAGCCCACAGCTCTCCCAGCAAACCCCGACATTCAGTGTGATGGTTTTCTCCAATGCTTGAGTTCAACAAAGGGGCACCAGATAACGTGGGGCAGGTGCACAGTGGAGAGTCAGCATGGGAGGCCCAAGGGCCCCACTGGGCGCTGGCACTAAGTCAGCTGAAGCTAAGACAGAAGGTAGCAACACTGCAAGCAACTTCCTAGCCGGCATCAGGGAGGCATGGGGAGGCAAGAGGAGCTACCTTCTCTGCATGTTGGTCCTCTCAGGAGCCAGGTGATGGTCTCTGGTGATCCCAACACCAGGAAGGAGGTTATAAGGAGCCAAGTTCACACCCCAGGAAGTGAGCCAGAGGTGGGAGGAGGAAGCAAAGTGGCACTGGCTCATTGGGTGAGTCACACGCCTTCTGTGATTTCACAGCCTGGATTCCCAGATAGTCTGTGTGTGCTTCCTGGGGTTGGGGGATCAGGGCCAGAGGAGGCGATGTCGCTCAGGTCTGGCCACGCCAGGATGCCAGGTCACTCCAGTGAAACTCAGGGGTCTCCAGGGCTGTATCAGGCAATGTTCAGGGACTATTTGGTGGCAAGAATGGAACCCAGGTCAGGGGCAGGTTGGGAACATGCTCTAACTGCTTGCTGTGCGATCTCCCAGCTCCAAGGCCTGTGTTTGAAACTTTTGAACTGGAAACATTCACTGGCTTCAAAGCTCAGAAAGCACAGAGGTTTGGTGTGTATCTCCAATTCATACTACAGGGATCCAGTCTGCTGCTACCCGGCCAGTTCACTGCTACTGTTAGCCTCTGTGTCTGCCTGTGGTTGCGTAGAAACACAAAGATAAATCAGTGAGCTCTGATCTAAGACTTTACACCAGTCTGTGTGCCTGATGTTTATCTTGCAAAAGAAGACTCAAAGAGGGTGAAGAAAGAGTATCTCTTCTAAGCAAAGAACGTGCATCTGTACCCAGAGTCCATGAAAGAGACAGAAGAAATGGTTTAGGAGGTGTGCGTGAGGATAGAGTGAGTGTGCAGGGATGGTCAGCAGCTGGGGGTGGAGGCAGGGTGTTGAACCCTGGCTGGGGTGGGGCGGGTGTTGAACCCTGGCTGGGGTGAAGTGGGTGTTGAACCCTGGCTCAGCAGCCTACAGCTACTGCCCTTCTGAGCACTGGATCTTCCAGAAGAGAGAGGAAGAGTCCTAGGAACAGGACTATCCCAAATCCCTAGTTGGTTTTGAAATGGGTTAGTGAGCAATAGGGCACAGGAAGTGGGGCGGAAAAGCAATCATTTCCTCTGAGATGTGCGGGCCAGAGAAGGGGAAGTCAGTGCCTGACGCTCTAAGAATATTGGCTTTGAGTGCTGAAGAGAACGGAAAGGTGCTAGGAGCTGTGATTAAGGAAGTAGATGGTTCAGACTGCAAAGCAACTTAACTCTGCTAGGGAGGAGTTGGAGAGCAGAGGAGGAGGGGAGCATGGAGGAGGAGAGAGAGGCAGGGCGAGTGGGTAGGGAAGGACTGTCCAGGAAGTGAGCAGTTCACCCTCATCACCCCAGTGCTTGAAGACTGAATCTGGGCAAGGAATGACTCAATTCGAGTTTCCCCTCCACTTCCTAGCTGTGCACATCAGCTAACCCCCACACCTTAGTTTCCTCATTGGTTAGCAGGATGCTGACATAGGCCACCTTGTGGGGCTTCACAGGAAGGAACCAGGTTCCTACGTGCAAAGACTTTTGCCTCAACAACTGACACATCATATCCACCATGCCGGCTGTGTGTCACATAACAGCAGCCACCAGCTGCAGGGGAACCTGCTACCAGGTGAGCCGCTAACAGGTCCACTGCAGGTTCCAGGAGAAGAAGGCGCCAGCACACAGGTAGTGTGACTACAAGACAAGCCTGGGACAGAGGCTCAGCATGTACCAGAAGGCGGGAACGTCAGTGGGTGGGGATGAAGAGGCTTGGACCTGCAAGACCCTGGGCCTGGCTCCCACATGGGATACTCTGGTCTCTTCTCCACACAGAGAAGAGTAAGGGCTGAGGGCCGGAGCGATAGCCCAGCGGGTAGGGCGTTTGCTTTGCACGCTGCCAGCCTATGCTGGCCTGGGTTCGATCCCGGCATCCCATATGGTTCCCTGAGCACCGCCAGGAGTAATTCCTGAGTGCAGAGCCACGAGTAACCCCTGCGCATCGCTGGGTGTGACCCAAAAAGCAAAAAAAAAGAGTAAGAGCTGAAATGGGGAGGGGCGTGGATGTTTGGATGTTTGGGCATTGGTTTTTCTCTTTCAGTTAGATTCCTTTAATGACTTCAAGTCCCCTGGCTCAAAGAACTTGTATTCCAGAGCACTGGAAACTTTTATAGATAAGACTGCTGAAGTGTGTGCGTGCATGCGTGTGTGTGTGTGTGTAGGGAAAGCTGGCAGGAGGGCATACGTTCAGTGCAGCATTGGCATACCTATAGGCAATCTGGAACTGGATTCTAGCAGCAGCTGAGAGCATGTGGCCCCAGCAGGGAGTCGCGTCTCTTGCAGAGAATACTTGACACCAGGTGGAGAGCTGGCTGGCCAACACTCAAGAAAGCTCCAGGGCCAGGGAGATGCTCAAAGAGCTGGAGTGCATTTCTGCATGAAGGAAGGAGGGACCTCCCAAGTGTGAACCCTACATATTACTCCCACCCTCAAAGCACCAAAGTGGGAGTAGCCCCAAGCACCACTTATATAGCTCCCAAACAAACTACCACTTTTCTGGTCAAAGAATGTGAATTGCAGAGACTCAGCTCAGGGGCAGCTTGAAGTATATTTCCCAGGTAAACATGCATTTGAGATCTGAGGCCACTGGAAGGAGGGGCTGTGACCAAGACCGGGGACTCCCCATTACCAGCACTGGGACAGTAGCATGAAAGGCATTCTGTATTTATTTATATTTATATTTTTTTTGGTGGAACCTGGGCTACCCCAGGAAAGTGTTCTGCTACTGAGCTATGTCCCGGCCCGTGCAAAGCAACTCTCGACCAGTACCCTCATTGCCCAGCCGAGCAGGGGTGGCCCTGAATGCAACAAGTTGCAATCAAGCATAATGGTTGTTCTCAGTCAGATGGAAGCAAAACAGGAGGTTCTGCGTTTAGATTCTAACACCACACATGTTTAGGTCAGGGGGAAAACAGTTTAGCAACACCACATGTTAAAAGGATCTGCTCAGCAGATATGCCAATGAGTCAGTGGTGTGGTGTAGCTGCCAGAGAAGCTGACGCAATCGGGGCTGCATGCAGAGGAGTAGAAAGCCTGGAGCGAAGGAGGTGATGGCTTTCTCCCTTGTGGTCACACCACACCCAAGCGGCAGAGGGTCGAGGGCTGCCTCCCTGTACTAGAAAGACAGGGACAAACTGGGACTCCAGTCACGGGAGCCACAGGGCAGCCAAAGAACCTGAACTTAGGGCTGAGAGAGAAGAGCAAGTAAAGCATTTGCCTCGTATGTGGCTGTCTCTAGGTTTAATCCGGACCTGAGCATGGCCAGAAGTGATCCTGAGTAGAGGCAGGAGAAAATCCTGAGCACCCCTGGGTGTGGCCCAAACTGCAGCCCTAAAAGGACCTCCACCTCTACCATGATTTGTTCATTGGAGAGAAGATTCAGCACAATAAAGGGGTCTGTCTTGAAGCATAATTCACTGGCTAGAAGATGCATACACTTTTCCAGACCATTATAAAATGTCTGAAAGCAGAATGCATCTTTTCATTCCCAATGTCTGACAAATCTCTCTAGGCCAGGAAGCAGCTGTGGACTGCAGCTGTCTTTGCTGTATTTCCATGGTCATATGGAAATTTAACTGTTATAGGTGGCCTTTCTGGACAACAGGGACACTTAATACTTCAGGAGTCACATCCCCCTCCCCAGTCCCACAGAAAGTTTGAGAAAGGAATTGTGTCCTAGTTAGTAACTGATTTCCCCCATTGCCCTGATCCATCAAGAATGAACATCATCAAAATTTATAGAATGGGAAACAAGCGACTAAAAACCAATTCCAGAGGTATAGTGATGAGAAAGATATCACACCCTCCCAGAGTAGACAATACTGTGGGGGTCAGGGAGGTACATTTAAGACTCCATGTCAAGAACTGATTTGGAAGAGTGAGATTTTAAAAGCAAAAATGTCCTAGAAATGCCCTTATCAATGTATTTTCTGCTCTATGTGCAGAAATGATGTGTTAAAAAACATGGGCCTAGAAGGGAAAGGAAGAGAATAGGAAGAAGAGGAAAAAGAAGAGGAGGAGGGGGTAAGAGGGGAGGGAAGGGGGAGGAGGGGTTAAGGAAGAGGAGGAGAAGGAAGAGGAGGAGGAGGAAAAGGAAGGAGGGAGGATGAAGGAGGGAGGAGGGATAAGGAGGAAGGAGGGAGGAGAAAGAGGAAGAGGAAGGAGAGGAAGAAGAAAAAGAACACCAACAACAAAGGCCTGCCATAGAGGCAGGCTGAGGGAGGGAATCTAGGGACATTGGTTTTGGGTAGGGTGCACTGGTGGAGGGATGGGTGCTCCAACACTGTATGACTGAATCCCAATCATAAAGAACTTTGTAATTTAGGCACTGTATTTCTCATTGTGGTATAATATTTTTTAAAAAAGAAAATGTGAAAACCTAAAAAGTAAATAAATTTTAGTACTTCCATCCCCCTCACCACCAACCCCCACTCCCGACACACACACACACACACACACACACACACAAATAAGCCTAACCCAGCACTGAGGAGGGAGAGAAGGAAGAAAGGAACAGATTTAAAGACTGAGAGGTTTGGGGAGGACTGGGGGAGGAAGGGGAATGTTCAGGGCCGAGCATGTACTCTTAAGTAGGAGGCCCTGGTTTGATCAGTGATACCACAATGTCCCCTGAGTATCACCAGGAACAATTCCCACACACAGAGCTGGGAGTAACCTCCCCTCCCATCTCAGCACTGCCAGGCATGGCCTAAAAAAAAGTATTTTTATTTAAAAATAGGGCCAGAGAGATGTACAACAGACAGGGCATTTTGTCTTGCGTGTGACCAACCCCTGGCTCAATTCAAGCGTTGCAAATGATCCCTGAACACACCAGGAGTTGTCCCTGAGCACAGTCAAGAGTAAGCCCTAAGCACAGCTGGGTGTGGGCCAAACACACACACACACACACACACACACACACACACACACACACAGAGCCCCCCCCCCACCCCACCTCCATCCCCATCCACTGATTCCATGATCACTAAGCTAGGCCATTTGCTTAGGAGAGCAATTTATTCCTTCACATAAGGCATAATGTTTCCAGACATCGATGGCAGAGAACAGGTGTCAGCAACTCAGCTCAAATGTCAAAGCTGTAAGTACACCAGGCTGCCGTGCCTCCCACCTGCCGCATTAGCACTGGAGCCCACGGAAGCTCAGCTCAGCTGTTGTCCCTCCCTTGGCCAGGATGTAAAGACATTGGGGGAAAGCCTGGGGAACACCAGTCCCTCAGGGACTCCAGCTGCCTGGCGACGTGAAGTCCAGCCTCAGGCCAGCCTACGTGCCCAAGTTCAAATGACCAAGGATGGCCAGGAGTCACCCGCTGAAGGGGATGTGCAGGTTATAGTGCAGCCACAAACGCCAAGCAGCCAGGGGAGAAGCCGCCACGGAGAAGCCCCACTGCAGCTGCTGACCCACAGTGCTCTCTGTTCACTGAAGCCTGAAGAAGAGGCAAGAGCAAAGACAGCTCCTTGGTAGAGCACGTCTCCAGGTTCCCTACCTCATCCCAGCTTTGCCTCATGTAGAGCCTTGGACACACCATCCAGAGCTAGCCACATCCACGGTGACCGCCTTTAGCAGACTCTTCTATGCCTTCCCCTCAAACATGCTTTGGCAAAGGCCCTAAGTGTGGAGGGCTTAGCTGGAGAGAGACACTGAAAAGGGAGGCGGTGCTATTTTCCCCCCAAAGTCTGGAAGGCCACTTTGTGGTTCCAAGTATGAGTGTGGGGGCACACTCCATCCTCTATCTGCTCTGCAGGCATCCAACAGCATGCGAAGGGACCTGCCTCCCCTCTCAAAGGAGGGCTCAGCACATGCGGGTTCCTAGCACAGCACTGCAGCTGCCCACTGTGAGCAAAGTACCCTGGGTCACGGTGCCCGTCTCTGCCCTAACAGCACCTTCTGTACAGTCCTGTCCAACTCCCTCCTCCTCCCAGCTGACTCATCCCCAGTTCCTTAAGGTTCAGCTCTCAGCTGATAGCTAGCCGGAGATAAATCTCTATTAACATGCCCTTCCCAGTTAGATTTAATATTTTTATCAAAGGCCCTTTGGAAACAAGGACTAAAAACAACAAAGGCAGTTCTAGGTGCAGGGCTCCAAACGAGGCATTTTCTGATAAGGTCTTTGTGCCCAGAACTGGACGGGCTGATGCTACTGTGTGGGCTGCTGGGACGGGTGAGGGGGCTGTGTCCTTCAGAGAAGGGTGCACGCCGGCTCAGTCTCCAGCAGCACCTCATGTGCCTAGGATCTCCCAGGAGTTGGGACCCACAATGTCACGGCCGGGTCTGAGATCTCCAGAGCGCCACAACCACTTAACGCGACACCAGATTCCCTCACTGCAACAACAAAGGTGGGGATGAAGGGGAACAAATTTAAAGGATTGTTTTGGCGTATGGACCACATCTGGCTGTGCTCAAGGCTTACTTCCGGCAGGGCTCGGGGGACCAGGTGGGGGTGCCGGGCTCAACCAAGAGTTGACTGTAGGCAAGGCAGTGCCCGACATGCTCTATCCTGCCATCCCACCAATAAAATATTTTAAAAAGAGCAAGAGGGCCAGGGGTGTGGCTCAGTGGTAAAGCACATGAGTTGCATGTGTGAGACCTGATTATATTCCCAAAACTAACCAAATTTAGAATATAATGACTGGGGCTGCAGAGAGTACTCAGAGGGCTGGTGTGCAGGGCCAGCACACCGAGGCTGACCTCAGAAGCCACACAACAGTCCCCTGAGCACTGCCGGGGAGCATCCCACCCCCCACCCCCACCCCAAGCAGAGCCGGAGCTCATGAGTATCGCCAGGAACAACCCAAAAATCAAAACCAAATCAATGAAAACTCAAAGAGGGCCTGAGAGATAGCATGCAGGTTGAGGCTCTGGCCTTAAATGTGGCCAACCCAAGTCTGATCCCCAGCACCCCACATGATCCCGAAAGCACTGCCAGGAATGATCTCTGAGCACCAAAGTAGGAAGAGGGTCTGAGCAGCTCCAAGTGTGCCCCCCCAAAAAAAAAGGAAAACCCATAGGGCGAGGGCTAGAGCACATGGATTGCATTCAGGAGACCTAGATTTGGTCCTTGGTACCACATGATCCCCGAGTGAAGCCATAAGAGACCTCTCAGCCAGGAGCAGCATCTGAGCCCTCCAAGATGGATGTGGCCCCCTAAACCAAAAAATTACATATACAATTATTAATATGAGGGCCGGAGAGATAGTCCAGCAGGTAGGGCATTTGCCTTGCATACAGCCGGCCCATGCCAGCCTGGGTTTGATCCCCCAGCATCCCATACGGTTCCCTGAGCACCACCAGGAGTAATTCCTGAGTGCAGAGCCAGGAGAAACCCCTGAGCATTGCCGGGTGTGAACCAAAAACGCAAAAAAAATATATGAATATAAAAGTATATATTAACATGTATCCTCTGAGCCCAGAATATAATAGTTTAGCACGTTAGCTGCCTTGCATGTGTGAGCCCCTGAATCTGATCCCTAGTTCCACAAGAAGAAGGTGACCACCAGCGAGCGAGGGATGCCAGGTGAGATGCCGCCCGGATGACAGCCTGGCTGAAGCGGAATGGAGAGCAGAGGTGAGCACTGCAGGCTGGATGACACTGAGCAAGTAACCAGTGGCCCTGACCTCTGCTCAGAACCCAGAGTCTCAGAGCCTCACTTTCCCCACAGGTGACGAGGGAACAGGAGGGGAGGACTAGCTTCCTTCCAAGGTGGGCATCCGTGGCTTGGGGACGCAGCAACTTCCTTCCTCTACCTCATTCGGCCTAGTTCCTTCCCTAGAGTTGCAGCTGCTGCGTGCAGAGGGAAAGGAAACGATGCAGCTCTCCAGTCAATCCAGCGGGCAGCGTGCAGGTGTGGGCGGGGAGCTAAAGCTATTCAGCCAATCTTCAGGCAGCATGCAAGTGTGTGTGTTGGGGGAAATCTGGGGGTGCTGTTGGATTCAGGAGCCCCAGAACTGCCACCCTCATTCATGCCATCTGTCTCGGCCCAGATACTGCTGCCTCCGCTTCCCCGTCCTGTCTTTTTAAGAGATTGCAACTTCCTGCCAAATTAAAGTGGGGCATGAACACCAACATATACATTCCCTGGCGCTGCACCGGATGGGTTTCAGAGTGGGCAGAGTGAGAGCGATGAAGAATAAGCTTGCAGGCAATCTGGGCTTATTGTGCAGTAGGGCCAATTAGCGATCGTTAAAAATAGCCACTCGCTTCCCTCGCTGCCCGAGAGGAAGATGAATCTTGGGCAATAAACAGACATCTGTTCAGAGCTTGGAGAGAGATAACAACATAAACACCTCGAGAACCGCCGTAAACAGTCCAGAGCCTGTCCCAGTGAGCAGGCTGGGGTGTGAGGACTGAGGAAGGGGCCTTGAGAGGCTCCTGGTGGGTAGAGAGGGAGGAGATGGAGAAGCAGAATCCAATCTGGTGCAAACTGGAGAACTGGAGAACTGACACCCTTCAGCGGGAAAGAAATGCTTAAGAGGCCACCAGGGTTCTCAGGAAGCTATCAGGGGACCCCTTAAGAGGCCACCAGGGGCCAGAGTTATAGTCTAGCGGGCAGGGTGTTTGCCTTGCACGTGGCCGACCAGGGTTCAATCCCCAGCATCCCATATGGTCCCCTGCGCACCGCCAGGAGTAATTCCCTGAGTGCAGAGCCAGGAATAACCCCTGAGCATTGCCAGGTGTGACCCAAAAAGAAAAAAAGAGGCCACCAGGGTTCCCAGAAAGCTATCAGGGACCCCTTTCCAGCCACCATTCGGAAAACGGACACTCCTTCAAAGTGAGGGGAAAAAAGGACTTCCTTTTTTTTTTTTTGGTAGCTTGCCTACCTATGCAAGGCACATTACAAATATTGTCCTTTCATCTCTATATTCATTCCTTGGCCAGGGAATAATTATCTCCACTTTATAAGCCAAAATACCAGATCTCACTGATGGGCCCTAGGCAATATGGCAACCTAGAAATTTGTTTTCGCCTATACTACCAGCATGCAGAACAGAGCCCTGAACTTTATTTCAGGCCTCGTGGACATCACTTGTATCACTCATCTTCCCGTTGTTCATCGATTTGCTCAAGTGGGCACTAGTAACATCTCAGTATGTCCTGTCCCCATGCTAGTGTAGCCCAAGGGCATCTGCTCGCACCAGGAACACCAAGAGCCTCAAACCATTCCTTCAGGCCATGGGAATGAGGTCTATAATTGTTACTGGTTTTTGGCATATCAAATACAACACTGGTAGCTTGCCAGGCTCTGCGGTGCAGACATATGGTCGGGTTATCCCAATAAGCAGAGGGGACTATGGCTCAGCCTTGGCTGTGTCAAATCACAGTCAGGCTGAGCCTCGAGTCTGAATTCTGATGCTTCCACTCTGGCTGCCTTCTGAGCAGGTCAGCAGAGCAGAGGTGAACCAGAACTCAGAAAAGCCTAAACTGTGTCTGGAAGGACCCCCCAGAAGCCTGCGGGTAGCAGATGCTGCTGAGGAAGAGGACTCAGGACAGGGGGACAGGGACAGACCCATCACTGAATCCCGTGATAACGGAACAACAAGATTCCATGCACACAACCAACATGGTGCCCAGCGGTGAGTGTGTGTATGGGGGACTCCTAAGCAAGCCCAAATCCCAGGGACTGAACAGCAGGCAGAACCGGAAATGGGAACCCAGACCAAGGAAATCCCATCCACGGTTGCCACCAGCCTGGGTTGCAGAAGGCAACCGAGACTGTACCCGAGCTCTCCCCTTCCTTCACTGCACAAAGGGGCTGCAGCACTGGGCACGGCCAGGAAGCTCCCTTGCCTGTGCCCCCAAGTCCCCAAGGCCCTGCCCAGTGCTATGGCCCCACATGCCCTGAGAAGGAGCCGGCTCCAGCCCCTGCCCGGCTCCTGCACTCTCCTCTATTCTGTCCCCATCATCCCTCCTCCAAGTGGGGTGCTCCAGACTTGCACCAGCATCACCTCCACCTGTGTAAAAGTCCCAGTGCAGTGTCTTGAAATTCTACACACTGCACCCTGACCCCAGTGCCCCACATGCAAAGTGAACAGATGTGCCACGGACATACCAGCCTGTGGCCAACCCAGTACACCGCCTCACAAGAACAATTCTCCCTAATAGCAAAAGGCCCACGTGACTTTTTTCAAAGCAGGTAGTCATCCATCCTCTCTATACCTCATTCTCCTGCCTGGCACAGATCAGACCCCGAGGTGTGGCTAATCTTTCCCAACTATAGTCAGTCCTCAGATAAGACCAGCTGCAGTTCAGTCATGAGAGCACAGGAGTGGCTTCCATGTCTTAACCCCTTGGAACTCGGAGGGCAAAGCCAAGACAAGATGTTCTGAAACTGTTCTGGGCTTCTGCAGTGGGCGTGTGAGGAGCTCGGGCCAGCAACCAGCAACTGAGGCGGCTCAGGCCTGAGCCACAGAGCATCTCCTGGGCAGCTCCTCCTGGAGAGGCACCTGTTCTGGAAAGGAGGGAGACCTGCCCCCACACTTGCCCCCAGACCTGCCCCAGAAAGGAGGGAGACCTGCCCCCAGACCTGTCCCCCACACTTGCCCCCCAGACCTCCCCCTCACCCCTGCCCCCCAGACCTGCCCCCAGACCTGCAGGAACCTCTTGGCTCTTCTTGAGTCAGCCTTCACCTCTGGTTCCCCAGGAAGAAATCTAGCCCCCAAGAACCGGAGTCAGAACAGGGCTTAAGAGACTTGCCTTGCACACAGCCAATGCAGGGATATGAATGGCCAGAACGGGGAGGCTGGGGCTGGAAGGGTGGGCAATATAGACCCTCTAAGGAAAGAAACTCTAGTTCATGAAAAGCTCACTCGAACCCCCGCCAGCCCCCCAAGAAAACAGGTCAGGTTTTCAAGCAATAAATCTATTTCAAAATTTTAATGTAGGAAGCTGCCATGAGAAAGGTTTTATTTTAGGGGTAGCAAAGTGAATTTTTTAGAACAGCAAGGGAGGCTACATGGGGATCACGGTCCCCATCTCCTAAGCTCTCTTTTCTAACTTTCAGTCAGTCCAGATATGGTTTTTTAAATCAGGTCATAAAATAAGCATGCAAGCATCAGAATCCCAAAGGCTCTGATCCTAGTTACGGATATATGATACCAACATTGTATGATGTCATCCACCCACCCAGATCGGTTCAACAAAGTTCTCTTCTTTAAGAGAAAAAAAAAATGTTTGGATTTTCTTTTAGAAAGATAAACTATTCCGTTATAAAATTTGGGGGAAATACTCAGAAAAAGGGAAAATCAATCTAGTGTTACTTTAAGTATAGAGACACTTAAAATGTTATTTATTCATTTCTGTTTGAAAAACTAGAAATGAAGAAATGGAGGAGGGAGAGAAAGTACGGAAAGGAGTAGGAGGGAGTAAGTGAAAGAGTAGGAGGGAGAACAAGAAGGAAAAGGAGTAAGAGATGGGAGAAAGGGGGGAGTGAGGAGGCTGCAGAGGAGCAAGAAAGAAAAGTGAGGAGTGGAAGGGAGGAGGAGGAAGAGAAAGAGGACAAGGAGGATGGGAAAAGGGGGAAAGTAGGCAATAGACATGGAAGGAGGCAAAAGAAAAAAGAAGAGCTGGAAGAGAAAGAGAGAAGAAGGAAGAGTAAGATCAGAATAACAGCCCCAAGAGGCTGTTAGCAGAGTGAGGCCCTTGCTGAGGACTCTGGGGAGGAAGAGAGGGAGAGAGGGACAGAGGGAGGGAGGGAGGGGACAGACAGAGAGATCTGACAAGGAGGCCAGGTGTGAAGGGCAGAGCAAAAACAGACTCCCACCTGTTCCTCCCTGTGCCCACAGAGGTACCAGCGCTAAGACTCCCTCCTCCCTGCCAATCCAGACAAGACTCTCAAAGGTCAGAGGTGTTCATTTCTGTCCCAGTCTGACAGTTCCAGATGATTCATGACCAGTGACTGTTCCACAGCCAGTGCAGGTATGAGGCAGCTTGTTGGAGAAGGTGCCTCAAAGGAGAGACACTGGCCAGAGAGAGGCAGACGGGAAACTGCAGTCATAGCCCCAGTTTCCTACTAGGGTGCTCCAAGGGGTTGACTAAGTAAGGAGCCAAACACTGACCTCAGTCAGCGGGTAGCTGCAGGCTGTCTGGACGCCCACCACAAAGCAGAGAAGTTATACACCACCAATGGCTGTTATTCCATCCAGGATGTTTACATGCTTAGGGGAGCATGTGAGCAAGTCATTTGTTTCTGAAACTTCTTTTCTAAACTCAGGCTTGGGCCGTCACACCAGCCCAAGGAGGGGTTCATTCATTCCCAGCTCATTTCCTTTGTGGCTATAGAACACAGGCACCCCCAGAAGCCTCTTGGCATCCCAGCACACAGGGGTCCAGCAGGGCACAGATGCTGACTCCAGCACCAAAGAGCTCCCAATGTAGTCTGGGAAAATGGGCAATTTAAACGGAGGGTGAGGGCAGGTTAAAAGGCAGGGAGGAGGCAGGGAGCCCCAGATTAAAACAGGCCATGAAAAGACTCACAACCAATTGCCTTAGACAGATTTTGGAACGCAACCTGAACAAACTGACTATGAAGGTCACTTCTGAGACAATTCAGGAAATCTGAATCTGGACAGAGGAGACCAAAGAAGTATATAGCTGGATAGAGGAGACCAAAGAACTATTGCTAACTCCACGGCATGCAATAATGGATAATGGTGTGTGGCTATAAAAGAATGTTCTTTTAAAATAAATATATAGTGAGTCGTGTAGCAACAAAATGACTTGATAATTAGGGTTTATTTTATTTTGATTTTTATTGAAGCTTTTGATTAGTTTTGGTCTGGCCGTACTCAGGGTTTACTCCAGGTCCTGTGCTCAGGAATCAGTCCTGGTGGGGCTTGAAGGAACGTGTGTGTGCTGTGGACTGAACCAGGTGAGCTGTGCGCAAGGCAAGTGCTTTACCCACTGTATTACCCAACCTAAAGCTTTGTTTTAAAATGCTTCAGGAAAAATGATGAAGGGGTGGGAGAAGAGAGTGAGGGCCTGGCACAGTCTTGCTGACTGCTGACGCTGGATAAGCAGAAGGGCCTCAATCATGCTATTCTATTTCTGTATCTCCAAATGCTCGTGACCCTTTTACATGACGAACGGCAGCACTCCATGGCAGATAGGCTGATGAAGGCCAGCACCGCCATCTGAGCAAATAAAAGGAAAGAGCAAGGACAGAGAGAATTAGAAAAATAGATCTGCCGGGCTCCGGAGAGTGGCGAACTGTAAGAAAAAGAAGGCAAGTTCACCAACAACGACAGGCAGAGGGGGCAGCTCACAGGGAGGCACCAAGTTTTCCCCTTCGGGGTCTCGGCTTCCGCATCTCTCACGTGGGAATGTGGGAATGCCTCCGCCACCAACACCTTTACCGAGCTCCTGGGGAGGGTCTTGCATATAATGTAATGAACCTTGCATTGCACGTGGCTGAGCCTGCTTCAACCCCAGCCCCTAAGATTCCCAGAACACTGCTGGGAGCAATCCCGGAACTCAGAGACAGTAGTAGCCCCAAGCACTGCTGGGTGTGGCCCAATTCCCATCCCCCAAATAAAATAGAATAAACTAAAATATAAAAAGATAGAACAAAAGGTCCCAGCCAGATGCAGTCTCTTTCATGGTGCTTCAAATGACCTCCCTAAGCCGAGGGGTGGTGGCAGTGTGTGTGTGTGGCGGGGGGGGGGGGGGCGGTGTTTCTAAGATGGGCAGTGGTCAGTCCAGATCTTCTGGCACCCACAGCCTATCCCTCCCTTCGAATCAAGACTCTCCTTCAAGAAAGCAGGACTTGAGCCTTCAGTAGGAGCGACAGAAAGTGCAGATTCTTGGCTAGGAAGCAAACTGAGATGGAGGTTGTGGAGCAGGGAGGAGAGAACAGAGTAGCTCAGCTCCCAGAACTGGCTCCTTCCTCTCTGCAGTTCCCAGAAATGAAGCCCCCATGTCCATCACTACAACCAGAACTTAGTCCTAACTAGCTGCTTTATACTAAAGTAATGAGTTGCTGAAGTACTGGTCATGATTTTCTCTTCAAAAAGGAGCCAGAGAAATAGTACAGCAGCCATAGAAGGGCTTGCCTTAGGCTCAATCGCCCGCACCACGTATGGTTCCAAGTTCTACCAAAAGTGATTCCAAGGGGGCTGGAGCAATAGTACAGTGGGTAGGATGTTTGCCTTGCATGCGGGAGACCCAGGTTTGACTCCTGGCATTCCATATAATCGCCAAGCACCGTCAGGAGTAATTCCTGAGTGCAGAGCCAGGAGTAACCCCTGAGCATTGCCAGGTGTGATCCCCCAATGCCAAATAAATAAATAAATGATTCTGAGCACAGAACTAGGAATGATCAGTCCCTGAACACAGCCAGATGTGACCTAAAAGCAAAGAAGAAAAGAAAGTGTGATAAACAGAATGTCAGAACACCTGGTGATGCTCAGGGGTTACTCCTAGCTCTGTGCTCACAAATTACACCTGGTGGTGCTCAGGGGACCATGTGGGATGTCGGCGATCGAACACCAGTCAGCCGTGTGCAAGGTGTTTACCCTCCCAACTGTACTATCGCTCCAGCCCCAAGAATCTGTATATTTTTTTAAATAAATGCATGTTCAAATCATAGAACTCAGTCACCTCACAACTTTTTTGATTTTTTTTTGCTTTTTTTGGGTCACACCTAGCGATGCTCAGTGGTTACTCCTGGCTCTGCGCTCAGGAATTACTCCTGGCATAGCGTGGGGACCATATGGGTTGCCGGGATCGAACCCGGGTCGGCAGCATGCAAGACAAACACCTTACCGCTGGACTATCACTCCAGCCCCTCACAACTCTTACAAGCACATCCCAACTGCCTACCTCCTAAAATACGAACAATATTTAAAAATTAAAATTTGAATAAGGTCTAAGGTAGAGATTATTTCAGCAAAGTCATCAAGAGCAAGTGATTTTTTGACAGCCAGGCCACAGGCCAGCATCAGCTGGCAGGTGTAAAGGGTTGGAAACTACTGACCTAGACCATCTCAAATCAACTCTCAGAAGTGACATCAAGTCCACAGCAGGGGCAGGCATCCCCCAACACCCAGTAAAATAACGTCCAAGGGCCAGAGAGATAGTACAGGGCCCACAGGGGTCATGATATCTGCCTTGCACACAGCCAACTCTTGGATAGTCAGCACTGCGTAGCTTTAAGCTTAGCCAGGAGTGATCCCTGAGCGCAGGCAGAGCCAGGAGTAAGTCTAGCTGGAATGGCCAAAACACCAGAAACATAAAACAAAAATAAATGCTATGAAATAACCCTTAGCCCCGCAGCCAAACTCTAGGCATTCCAGCACAATCAACAGCAGCCCAGCTGCCACTTGCGACTGAGGGGACAGGTAAGCCAGGTGGCGGCAGCTGAACCCCGGGGCTAGCCTGCATCAGTTCCAAGAAGCATCTACACACCTGAGACTTGTTTTTAGAAGCCAAGTTTCTTCTGTCACCTTTGTGTGCCCTGGGCTTCGATGTGGGTCTCTTTCTAAAGGAAGGGAGTCAGACTCTGAATTTTTAAAGGGTAACCTTGAACTTGGCTGTAAAAGACCTTCCCCACTCCCCAAGGCAGGTTCTTGAGTCTTCAGAACTCAGATCCAGGGGAGGTCCGGAGACTCCCCTGTTGGATCTACTTCCTCTGGGGAGAGGACCCCCACCAGAGAGGAAGCAGGTACAGGGCACTCAGGCCTGCAAATGGATGGGGGTCGGGTCGCAGCCAGCTTTCTTCCCTCCCCACCTGCAGTTAGCAACCTCACCCTTCCCCAATCCACGGAACACCGGAAAGGACCCAGCGAAGGTGACAGTGGGAGGGTCATCCCCGAGGCAGCCCTGCCCCACACCCCGCGGGCACTACAGGCTTCCAGATAAAAGCTCTTTCAGCTTTAAGAACCCGGCTTCAGAATAAACAATGTAGGGGAGACGCACGTTTACTCTGGTTTCAACACGCCTCTTCCCAGTCCTGCAAAGGCCGTTCCCAGTCTGCTGTGAGGCCCGGCTGGGATCAAGTTAACCCCATTTGCCCCAGACTGGAAGTCAGGTGAGAGCCGGTGCCCACAGAGACAGCGGGCAAGGATTCACTGTCACTGCTCCTCCAGGGTCCCAGGGAAAAGAAACTCGGGTACTCCCCGGACACCCCGTAGGACTGCCCCTAGGCCAGTGCAGAGCACTGGCTGCAGTGGGGACGCGTGGCGCAGACCAGACAACGCCAGTGTCCCTCCAGCCGCCGCCTGGGCCACTGCCCAGACCTGGTCTCCCAGCCCCACGGCGACCAGGCCACTGACTTCTGGCCCAAGTTGACTTCCTGTTGTTCATGGGAGGGGGAAGGGAAGGGTGCGCTCAGGGAAGAACCTAGCTGGAGAACCATGCGAGAGCAAGTCGTGGGAAGCAAAGTTTAAGGATGATCTTCTGCCTCGCGGGCGGCACTGGCGATGCGTCGCGCCCACTCCAGGTTGCCATTGGGGGAATATTTCCCGGGGCTTAGGATTTGGGGAACCGAGTTTAAAAAAGAGGTAGTTCGGTGCAGCGAAAGGCTGGTACCGCGTTCAAACAGGTTCAGAGAGCGACGCGCACAGGCCGCCCTCCCCAGGCGGCGCCACCTGCTCGCCGCGAGCCGGACACGGGGGATGCTGCGGCCGCACCTGACCCTCCCGGCGCGAGCCGGGGCGCACAGTCCAGGCTGGGGCTGGAGCGGTCCCCGCCCGGCCTCCCCGGAACTCCACGCCGCGCACCTCCTTACCGACAGCCGCCCAGGGCCCGGGCCTCTTGTTAAATCCTGCTTTCTTCTCCAGCAGTAGGAGCCGCGGTCGGGACCTGCAAGCACCCGGCGGAGCTGGGAGACGCGAGCCCCGCGCAGGCTTAGCCGCTTAACCTGGTGAGCGCCTGCAGCTCTGCGCCTTGCTGCCACCAGGCTAGGCTCTGCCCCCATCAACGGCATGACCAATGGCGGGACAGCAGGAGGTGAGGCCACACCCCCACCCGAGGCTTCAAACCAATAGCGGCGCGGCGCGGAGCCCACGCTCCCTCCCGCCCGGCCCGCCCTGCAGGGCAGCTGTCACCAAGGCTGGCGGCGGGCGCACGTGGGCTGTAGCCCGCCCGGGACTCTGGGAGCTGCCAGATGCTCCCCGCTAGATCCACGCAGCTCTGAGAGCAGCGGAAGGCTGATGAGGTGGGAAGCGGAGCTGTAGGGAGATGAAAACCGCGGTGCTGGCATCCCAGTGTTAAAGGAGATTGACAAGGGTTGGGCCTCCAAAGCAGCTGGAAAGCAAACCCCGCGGTGTCTCTTTCTGTACTTGAGAGAGCAGCTGAGTGCTAACTGTGGACCTCCCTCATTGCTGTGGTCCTTATCCACCTTGGGCTCCAGCAGTCGTACTGCCAGCTGACAGACCTTCCTTTCACCCGCATTGGCCGTGCCTAAGAAACAGCTGGTTGTGAGACTCACCTGCGTTACATTAGTCAAACCACCTAAGCATCCTCGCTGCAGTCAAGGTCTACCTTAACCTCTGTTCTGCTGGTCTTCCAGTACTGCTCATACTCCCACACTCCAGCTAGTTCCAGTGCCAGAAAATACAGGGGTGAATATTATGGACAGGAGCCAAATATAGCTTCGTGACTTCTAAATACTGCATGTGTGCAGCCTCAGAGCTGACCCTAAGACACAGATGCCAGAGGGCAGAGTCAGCCTAATGCCTGGAACTTCATCTTGGCTTTAACCACTGTAGAGCTACCAACAAATGACCCTGGAGCTGAGCGTCCCGGGAGAGAACAGGCAGGCCCTCGGCAGCGAAGCTAGCAGTGTGGCTCCAGGCTTCTGGGATCTACATCACCACACGACCCTCTGGAGACACTATAGTTGGCACAAGTCAACTATAAGCACTATACTTTGTCCACCAAACCTGAGATCAATTTTTTGCATGGCAGGTGATTCTACTCCAAGCTTTTGGGTTTGTTTTATGGGGAGGAGGGGGGTTATCCTACCTCAACCATCTTAGCAGCTTCCGAGCTTAACTAATTTTCCGTAGATGACCTTTTTGACTAAAGCCTCTCTTTCAGTCTTACAAGACAGTCAGCAACACTCTCCAAGGAGCCGTGCAGATGGCACCCTGAGAGCCCTCAACCTAAGATGCCAATTGATAGCGTTGTCACTTAATCTGGACGAAGGCCCAATGTCTTCTGATTTGTGTCACGATCCCCTTTTATCACTGAGAAAGTGAGATTCCATGACATAAGGTGACTTGCCTAGATCCTGTGGTTAATGAGTACCAGGGCCTGGATTTGAGCCTGGAGCTATCTGATTTCAGATACATGACTGAGGGCCAGGGAAGTGACTCAGTCGCAGAGTATATGCCTTGCATATTGACAACTTGGGATCCCCAGAAATAATTAAAAAAAAAAGTACATTCAGAATCTATGACTAACCAGGTCCTATGGGACCTCTAGAACCCTGCCCTGGCCTCCAGAGATATGAATAGGCCAGGTCTCTCTCTGCTCTGGAGCCTGACCCACCTCTAGCAAATCTAGATATTCTGTTGAGCTCAGTTGTGGGCACAGTCAAGGAAAAGGGCCAAGCTGTCCATGGGCCCTGCCCAATATAGAGCAACATCAGAATCCCACAACACAGAGAAAGTTCAGGAAAGAGTGCGACCTCTGTCTTTAGACTATGCCCTACCAGACACAAAAGCTCTTGCTTCTGATTTGGATTTCAGACCCATGTTGGGGATGGAGCTAGAGGTAGAATTTTCATTCATTTCGCTAGTGCTAGTGTGATTTGGAGGTAGCTCCTGCTCTGCTTAACCTACCAAGCACCTGGTGGCTAAACCAGAGATTCCTGGTGCTGTGGAAAATATTCGTTGTTATGCTAATTTTCACTGTGATTTCCCCCTTACCTTATCTATAGAACAAACATCTTTGAATTAAATAAATGTAACACTACTTCAGGAACACTGAAAGTCAGTGAAGAGTTATAGCTGTCACACTATTCAGCATCAAAATTCTTGGAACCTGAGCAATAGGGATGGGACATAAGGCACTTGCTTTGCATAGGCCTCTTTGATCCCTATGCCCTGGTTTGACCCCAACACCTCCTCTGGTCCCCTGAGCATGGTCAGGGGGTCATTCTTAAGCACAGAGCAAGGAACGTCCACAATGATGCAGCCCCCAAATATTCTAATAGCTCTGAAACTTGTCAAAGCATTTTCAGTTGCCTGTCTCCTCTCCTATGCCAGATCCTGCCCAGTATCTTTCAACTCTGGGAAGAAAGAACCTTTCCTAGGTTGGGGCTAGGAGCTTTACACTGGACAGGCAGGGCAACCCAAGAGCTGATGGAGCCTGATACCCGGGAGGCAGAAACAAGTCCGCTTAAGCCAATGTCAGAAATGAGTGTTCTTGAAACTCACACCCCACATAAGTCACCCTTGCTGACTATCTTCCCAGGGGAGTGGAGGCAGAAAGCATAAGTCTCCATTTTTACTAAACAGTACCCAAGGGCTGCCGCTGGACTCCCCCTGGGAGTTTGTACAGCTAAGCTCCTCAAAGAAACAGTTGTGTGATATTTGGGTAGACCTTAGAGGAGAGGTTGTCTGAGCCCCTAATTTAGAGATTAAAGCCCTAAACAAAGCCACGGAACCCTAGGTTAAGTGCCCAAGAGTGTCAAGCATACAGGTGTGGGTTCCATCCCCGACATCCCAGGCAAACATAACCTCTGTGGAGCAGCTCAGGATTCTATATTTAATGGCAATCTCTTTGTCAGCCCGCTCCTGGGGCTGGTGAGTATGTGCTTGTGAAGGTTGTCTGGGAGACGCAGATGGCCACATTAGCATGCATGGGAGGGAGGGAGAGAGAGGAGGAAGGCCCAGATTCAGCCCCCCCAAAATATCTCCGACTCAGACTGGAAGGAGGGGGGTCTCAGAGGTACCATGTATTCCTCCACCCCCGAAAGAACTCCAGCTGGTGAGCGCCTTCCTGCCTGCTTGTCCCTCTGAGGGTGTGCCAAGAGGGCGCGGCAGGGCCCAGCTGCTTCTTTGCAGCAGAACAACCTGCTGGAAGAAAGGTCAGAGTTGAGGGGCCAAGCGATAGCACAGAGAGTAGGGGCGTTTGCCTTGCAAGCCAGCCCACCCGGGCTCAGTCCCGGCATCCCATATGGTCCCCCGAGCACCGCCAAGAGTAATTCCTGAGTGAAGAGCCAGGAGTAACCCCTGAGCATTGCCGGGTGTGCCCCAAAAAAAAAAAAACAAAGGTCAGAGCTGAACTCTGGGTCTCTCATGCAGATTTCCTGAAGAAGAGCCCGCGTGCTTCTCAAAGCATTTGAATGTCCAGTAAGAGTGACAACCTTCCCAACCCCCCGCGGCCACCACACTTGGAAAGAAAAAGGGTCTGTGCCCCCAGACCCCTTCCTCCCGGGCAGGGGACATGCTGCAGGAAGGGATAAAGCACAGCTGTGTGCGCACCCTTTTCCCACGCTGCTCTCTCTGCAGGCTCTGCGTCAGAAGGAAGAGGAAAGCTGCTATCTCCAGTCCCCTGACCTACGGACTGAGGAGTCAGCACTCACCGGCCCTTAGGGGCTCTGTCCAGAGGCTTCTCAAAGCCTGGAAGTGGAAACATTTGAGTCTTCACCAAAGAGACAGGCTGGGGCGGGGTTCGGGCTTGCTCCTGCCTGACTCCATCCTGAGAGGACAGAGAGCTCCCTGGCTGGGGATAAGCTATCTGCTGTAAGCTTTCTGCGGGAACTCACTATCTGCACAGTTACACGAACTCTCTGGGGGCTTTCAGAGACAATGTGACAAAGGGCAGCACTGGAGAAGCTCATCGGGTCAGCCCCCCACAGGACGGTCAGAGCTGGAACTCTGAGGCTAGAGGCAGGGAGTGTTGGCCAGAGCAAAAGGCGGTGGGGTGCGGAACTGAGGCAGACACACCTCATAAGAGTCTAACCCTTGGCCGGGCCACCAGAAACACACACACACACAACACACACACACACACACACACACGCAGAGAGAGGCGGGAAGAGAGAGGGAGAGGGAGAGAGAGAAAGAGAGAGAGACAGAAAGAGAGACAGAGAGAGACAGAGAGAGACAGGGAGAGAGGGAGAGAGGGAAAGAGAGAGAAAGAGAGACAGAGAGAGAGAAAGAGAGAGAGAGAGCAACTCTGCCATCCAAGGGCAAAAGTTGAGTCCTTCAGGACAGAAATAGACTGGAGCCAGCTACGAATGCCCTTATCCTTCATGACTGCCAGGCCATCCATACAGTCCAGGTCAACTTCTGTCCATGAAAAGCTGAAGTTCATTCCAGAGTGCACTGCAGTCATTGATAGGAGCTTAGCAAGGCAGCACCCAAACCCTCCACTGAAGAGGGCCAGGGCTGAACCAGAGCTACTCTTCTCTGTTCTAGCATACAAGTAGGGGAGGGTGTCTCCCAGCCTCCTTTGTCTCTGTCTGTGTGCACCCCACAAAGGTGTACAATACAGTCATTCAAAGAAATGTCAGAGTTGTATGCTAGTGGCATTACTCTGAGATCAGGGTGACTGTGTGAAACTCAACTCTGCCACTGGGGTCTCCATGTGACCTGGAGCCAGACTTAACCTCTGTGCACAACACAGTTCTCACATCTAGTGAGGACTCCTAGTGGGGATATACATGCATATCAAAGGTCATGGAGCCAGGGCTAGGAGATGCATGTGAGAAGCTATGAGTTCAATCCTAGGCACTGCATGGTCCACTGAACACCCCCCCAAGCATAGCCCTGTTGGCCTCTGAGCACTGCCTGGAGTGAGCAGTAACAAAATTATAAGCCTAAATACTACCTAAGCTACAATAAAAATTAAAAATAAATAGGTAACTCCCCCGCCCCCCATCAAATTGTCTGGCATATAATAAATAATATATACTTTTTTTAATGAAATCAGTTTAGCATGAGTAAAGAAAACAAGTGTCTCCAAGAGGTACCAATTGTGAGGACGTCCAGGTCAGGAACATCATGACCCTCTGTTGTTTCCAGTCAGCTTGAAGAAGGTGCAATGATCCTCTTCACCCTGGAGTGAAGGGAATCTGGAGACACAAGTGCCGTGTCCAGAGCCTCCCAGGAACCAGCAGAGGGCAGGGCGAACCCCACTTGTGAACTACTGAACCTGTGTGTTTTATACCTTCTGATATTGCCTCCCCAAATTCATGTAGGGGACCAGTGGGCAGAAAGGAGATAGCAGTCCATAGGAGGACTGAAGTGAGCACGTGGGGAAGACTCGTGCAGCAGACAGCTCTTGCCTAAGCCATGAGAAGTGAACTACTGGTGCCAACAGATGGGTGGGAAGGAGCGTGGGAACATTTGGGACAGAGAGCAACAGCAATGGAATCATGGATGGGATGCAGAGCCAGGAACTACAAGGGGTTCCTTGGATTGTTGATCAAGCAAATGTTATGCGGTGCCTACAGGTTCCATACACTCTTCTGCATTCAGGTTGGGGGTGGGGGTGTCTGTGAGTAAAGCATGGAATTATAACCTATGACAGAACATGAGAGGCAGATCAGGACCCAGTAGAGAATCGCCTACCTGGTAGCTTATATTCGTGGAGGAGGGAGTTAATTGGCACTTCCCGTCTCCCTCTTATTTGGTTAACAGGCTCTGCTCTACTGACTACAAAACTGGTCACAGCTCCCAAGCCTGCGCAATCAAAGAGCTCCAGTGGTGCTCACACATGCAGATGGACCAAACAGATTTCTTTTTCAGAACCAGCATATGGATAGAGAGAAAGTTCTTTACACAGAAGTCAGAGCCACCAGTATAATCAATCAAGATTTTTTCCTGTTGTTTGAGAACTACTGACTGTGCACAGGAGCTACTCCTGGATCTGTGCTCAGGGATTGCTCCTGGCAGTCCTGGGAAGCCATTTGGGGTGCCAGGGATCAAACCCAGGTGTGTTGCCTGCAAGACAATCAAAATTTTACTCCAATAGAGAGTAAAACAGCAATAGGAAATTGCTGTTACTGAAGAGTCCAGGACTCAAGGACTCCATCTACCTTTCTTTGCAATTCTGGTGGCTCCTTCCTCTAACTTGGCTTATCTTCAGGCTTGTTTTCTTCACCATTAGCAGTGCCAACAGCTCTTATTACCACATGCTATCTTATTTAAAAGAAAGTGCTTCTAATCCAACATTCCAAGCAAACGTCCTGAGAGTCTTCCTGATTTAGCTCCATGTGAACCTATGCCATAACAAGAAAATTAGAATGTGCTGATTGAGCACATCAGTCGAATCTCCTGCCCGAGCTGGGATGCACCTGGGAAGCTCCTGCCCGAAGCTGGGATGCACCTAGCTTCCCGAGAGCTGTGGGCTTCTTGGGACAGAGAGATACATCTGGAGGGTACGTGAGTACAGTTAAGATGGAAAGAGCGGACCGGAGAGATAGTGTAGGGATAAGACTGCCTTGTATGTGGTTGACCCAGGTCTGATCCCCGGCACCGCATAAGGTACCTTGAGCACAGCCAGGAATAGACCCTGAATGTTGCCTGATGTGGCAAATGAGCTTCACAGGTCACATTCTGGTAGAAAGTGCTGGGCTCCAACCACTTGGATCCCATGTCTGCTTTCCCTAGTGGTGTGATTAAGCAGACCAGGTAACTCACTTGGGAAGAACGAAGCAGTGATCAAGTGCGCTCAAGACAGGAAGACGTGATGTAAGAACTGGTTGCCTGTGAATTGCCTTCCCACCTACTTTAGTTTTATTTGTTTGGGGTCACACTCAGCAAGACACAGGACTTACTCCTGGCTCTAAATTTAGGGATCACTCCTGGTGTGGCCTCATGGGACCATATGTAGTTCCAGGGATCAAACCCAGGTCAGCTACATGCAAGGCAAGTGTACTACCTGCTGCACTATCTCTCCAGGTTCCCACCTACTACTGACTCTGGCGGGAAGATCTGATTGCAACTTGCCACACTAGACCTGAATTTCCCGTAATTCCCTTTCCTGGATGATTCTGGGTTAGGAGAGGTCATGAGGGACATGTAGGAAGACAACAGTGACAACAGGCCCCGCACTTGGAAGGTCAGTGGGGGTACTGGTACCACTACTGCGCAGGTGCATGGTCACCGTAGGGCAGAGCACTGGAGATGGGGTCTCCAACACACACTTTCCAGCCCAACAGAGTACAGACCTGGTCCCTGTGCACCAGGGGAAGGGTCCAAGCTGCTTCTAAGGACCTGTGCTCTGTCGAAAGGCCAGAGGATAAGAGCCAACTCTAGCTTCTCCTTGTCTCCAGGTACCAAATCCAACTTGCTTTTGATATCCAACGCCTTACCTCCAAGGGTTCTCCTCCCTGTCAACCCTGCCCAACATCACCCCAAGCCCACTAGTGGACATAGAAGCGTAGCTTGCCCAAGGCTTCTTCACTAGCTCCCACAACTGTGTGAACTATGCCTCCACCGTAATCCCTTACTTGAAGTCACAGTCAGGGTTCTGCTTTCTGGGCACCCCCGAAAATAAAATTGCCACTGCTCTAGAATGCACAGTGGCCTCAACATGGTATTATTAATCTTACAACATCCACAGGAAATAGTTCTGAAGATACTGAGAATTTTTAACCTGTTTTATCTTGGTATATTGAATTCCTTCAGAAATATAAAAAGAGACAAACATATAAATATATAGATGTATATATAAGTCAAAATTTATTATGAGCACTCACTTCAGTAATCATGGAGACAGAAAAGCCCCATAATCTTCTGTCTGAAAATAGAAGTTCATAAAAACTGGTAGGATTGGAACAATCCTAGTCCAAAGACCTGAAATCCAAGGAAGTCAATGGTATGAGTCTCCAGCCAAGGGCAAGAGACCAATCTCCCAACAGAAACAGCCAGGAGTGAATTCTCCTTTCTTCTGTCCTTTTATTATATTCATACTCTCAACAGTCTGGGTGAGGTCTGCCGCGCTGAGAGCACCAGCTGCTTTCTCAGTACCAGCTCTGAACACTGATCTCATCCAAGAACACAAAAAATGCTTCAACAAATACCTGGGAACTCAACTCCCAGAGCTAAACACCAATCTCATTCAGAAAAAATCTCTCAGAAAGACAACGAAAAGGAAAGAGAGAGAGTGAGAAGAGGAAAAAGTGCCTGTTATAGCGGCATCTGGGGAAAGAAGAGGAATCAGGGAGTATTGGTGGTGGGAAATATGCACTGGTGGAGGGATGGGTGCTGGAACACTGTATGACTGAAACCCAATTTTGAACAGCTTTGTAATGGTCTATCTCACAGTGGTATAGTAAAATTTAAAATAAAAAAAAAGAAACACAATGAATGCTTCACCAAATATCTGGGAACTCTGTGACCCAGTTAACTTGCGTATAAACTTAACCATCACAGCCTAGGGATGTGGCAATAGAGGACTTGCACTGTCTATGTGGGGCCCTAGGCTCTATCCCCCACACTACAAAGAAAAAAGAAATTTTTCCTTTTTTTTAAAATTAACCATTACCCTGGCCCCGCCACCCCAGCAGAGCCTCACAAGAAGCCAGACGACACCCCCCACTCCATGAGGACCGCCATTTTCCACATCCAGACTTCCCTCTCATCAGAACTCCACCCAGCAGAAGAGCCTATTACAGCCCAGCTCGCACAGCCGCAAGCCGCCGCATGGTTCATCAATAAATGCTGGAGATCAGAGGTGACTACAAGTGTATGCCACCCGCACTGCAGAGCCTGGAAAGCTACCCGTGTCGGATTTGACATGCCAAATACCAGTAACAATTATAGACCTCATTCTATAATGGAGAAACCATTCCATCCCATGACCTGATGGAATGGTTTGAGGCTCTTTATGTTCCTGGAGCAAGCAGATGCCCTTGGGCTCTACTAGCATGAGGCAGGACATATGGAGATGTTACTGGTGCCCGCTCAAGAAAATCGATGATGAACAGGAAGACAGGGATACAGTGATACAGTGATACACTCAGAGAAAGTAAATTCATTAGTGAGTCATAGTAAATGACATCTAGGATCCAAAGCCTGGTCTATCTAATTCCAGTGCCTACATGCTTGTCACTTGCTTACTCTGAGACTTGTCACTGGCAGGGAGCTCATTCATGAATGACATACTGTGAATGTGAGGCATCCTTATTAGAAACAGGAAAGACACTTAGTCATATTGATCTGAAATGTTTAAGATGCCAAATATATGGCCAAAAAAAAAAGAGTAGGATCGGACCCCCTCTCATTTCCCATGCCAACCCCAGCCCAGAGTAAAAAAAGAAGACAGGAGGGACGTACCACAGAGCTGGTCCTAGGGCTGTGCCAGTGAGGCAGCTGGTTGGAGAGCCTGAAGGGAAGAACCTGAGCCCCTGCGGCTCAGGAAGGATGTTTGACTCTTGTGGTACTAAAAGGGCTGTTTGACTTTTGGTAAAGCAAGTACAGTCATTGTTTCGCTGCACAGTTCCCTGCTCCACACCTGGCCACCAATCACTGAAACTCCTACAAGAGAACAACAAAAAAGCAACTGAGCTACGACAGTTCTAGGTTTGTGCCTAGGGGTCACACAATAGAGGCAGTGCAGTGGCTTCTGAAGAATGTCTGAGCGTCTGGCCTTTAGGTTCTCAACTTCCCTGAGGACTGAAGAGAGGCTGTGACTTCTCCGTAGACAGCAACAAGACAAATCAAATTTGTGTTATGAGATTCTCTCAGGGCAGAGGAGAAAGAAAGGAACCTGGGAGAGGAGCTGTGAAAATATGTAATTATAGATCAACATTTATCAACCAGGGGGCATTTGGCCTGGGTGGACCCCCAGGATATTTCAAGAGGGCTCAGGTGAAAAGCAGATGAATGAATTAGAATAAGACTAAGTGACTAACCAATAGGACAGTAAGACAAAGGACCACAGGAAGAAAATAGGTCTTCAGGCAGAAAATTGATATTGATAAATTCATTCCTCAAGGATTGGACGATCAATACAAGGACTGGACGATCAATACTTTGGCGAAATCTTGATCTTTTTGCTTATTTGTTTTGCCACGCTGGTGAAAATTGAATCCAGGCCTCTCTCAGATAAGAATAAGTTCTGTCACTAAACCACAACCCAGACACTGTGTGTGGACCAAGCCATGTGAATACCTGCACCTACAAAACTGTGTTACTGTGGAGCCTGTACAACTAAAAGCTTGGGTTTTGTAGTTCCATTAGCCTGAGTTGAAATTTCACATGTAGTTGATGACTCTAGAAAATTAATCAGTCTCTTTGAACTTCAGTTTCCTCTTGTGTAAAGGGGGATAGTTGTTAGACCATGAGAGAGAGAGAGAGAGAGAGAGAGAGAGAGAGAGAGAGAGAGAGAGAGAACTGCCTGTCATAGATGTCATAGAGATGGGGGATGCGGGGCGGGAGAGAAACTGGAGACACTGGTGGTGGGAAATGTACAATGGTGAAGGGATAGTGTTGGAACATTGTATGACTGAAACCCAGTCATGAACAATTTTGTAGCTGTGTATTTCACTGTGATTCAATTAAAAAAAAAAAGAATGCTATCATAAAATCATTGTGAGGGGCCGGAGGCGATAGTCCAGTGGGTAGGCGTTTGCCTTGCTGCGCAGCCCATCCCAGCCCAGGTTAGATCCCCGGCATCCCATATGGTCCCCCAAGCACTGCCAGGAGTAATTCCTGAGTGCAGAGCCAGGAGAAACCCCTGAGCATTGCCAGGTGTGACCCAAAAAAAGCAAAATAAATAAATAAATAAATAAAAAAAAATAAATCATTGTGAGAATTTATGAAATTATTTGCATAAAACTCAGCACAGTGGGGCCAGAGAGCTAGTATAGTGGGCAAGGTACTTGTCCTGCATGTGGCTAAACTGGGTTTTATCCTCTCAGTACCATGTGGTCCCCCTTGGTACTGCCAGGAGTGAACCCTGAGCACAGAGACAGGAGTAAGCCCTGAGCACCACCAGATGTGACCCTACTTCCCACCACCACCCGCCTGAGAAAGCCCATCAGAGAACATAAGCTCACTATTTGTGCGTATATGTGTGTGAAGATTCACATTGCAAAATATGTTTAACCATTTCAAAGAGTAACAATCAGTGACCACAGTGTTGACCCAGAATGTTTTTATTCTCTTTGTTCTGGAACATTTATCCCATAATGTCCCATTTTCACTCCAGATATTTTTATTTCCCAAAAGGAAATCCCATTCCCATTCCTCTCTCCCCAGCACCTGGCAGCCACTGATCTGCCTTCAAAATCTATTCCAAAGCACTTCTCTCCCACCCTTCTCTGTTCATTTTCTCCCGGCAGCTTAGTTAAGCCCGTTTTATCCAGCAAACTGAGTCAAACTTAGAAGAAGGATGCAAACAAAACCAAAAATTTACTAAGCAAATGGACAAATAGGACTTGGCAAATTCCATGAGTCTATGGCCTCACAGCCTCCTCAACCTAGCGGATGAGCAATTTATCCGAGCTCAGCATCTGCCTCACTCACCCCAGATCCTGCTGCCTGGCTCTGTGGAGGGCAACGAGGCTCCTGCTGTCGAGCCCAGGTTCTGCCACCAGACTCTCTGCACTGCGTGATGCTGCGGGCCACTGCTTGCAATGCTCGGTCCTGTTTCCAAAGTGCCACTGTCACACCAGCTCAGTCTTGCTCTCTCAGTGCTTTCCCATACAGTCATCCTGGGATGAGCTCTACCTTCGGCCCTAGTTCAGCAGCCAGACGCCAGCAACCTGTAGCTCTTTCTCAGATTCATGTTTTGTTCACCTCGTGGACTTTCTGGGTGTCCTCCAGAGCGCTCAAATTCAACTTGTCCAAACCAACTTACTGATCTAGTTTCCTAATCTCACTAATGCTGTCCAAACCACACATTTCCCAAAAATGGTATATACAGTGTTATCTGTGGTGCCTCTTTTCTAATTCCTCTGTGCCAAGTGGAAGGCAAATCCCATCAATCCAGTTCAGAACCATTCTTCACTACCTACTCCGGTCAGCCCTTACTATGTAACTCCACACACGCAGATAGAGGTCTCTTTATTTAATGCAAGCCACTGCACCCTGGAGTTTGTTTTTGCTAAAACTGGGTTTGTGCTGTTGCAAAACTAACTCATTCCCCCTTAAGCGTGTATTTCCCAATTTTGGTTGAACATAGAAATAGCTGGGGAACTTATAATATCCCCATGCATGTGAGAATTCAAAGGCCTAGGGTGCATTCCTGGCCTAGAGAGGCCCAAGTTCCAACAGCGGCTCCACATACCACCCTACCCCAGGCTCAGCCCTGGCCAAGAAGCACCACAGGGTCCAAACCAAGCTCTGAAAAGGTTGACCCACAGAGGCAGCCATATATCACTGGGAGTGGTCTGTGACTCCTGAGTACTGTTTGGGAGACCCCTAGTACAGGCGTTCCCCTTAGGTCAACATCAATAGACACTGCCCTAACTGAGGTCCTGATATCTTTTTTCTCAACAACTCTGGTGACCTTTTGATTTTGGTCACTTGTTTTTTCTGTATTTTTAAATAATATTCTTAAAGTTGGAAAGTAGGGGCCAGAACAATAGCACAGCAGGGAGGGCATTTGCCTTGCATGCGACCGACCTGGGTTTGATCCCCGCATCCCATATGGTCCCCTGAGCATTGCCAGGAGTAACCCCTGAGCATCACTGGGTGAAACCCAAAAAGAAAAAAAAACATAAAATAGGAAAGTGGTCATCACTCTCCTATCTCCATATGTCTCCTCCTAGAAAATATGGTTAACCTCCTCGTCCTTACCATACTGGCCCTAATGACAGCTCCCGCTCCCAGCCCTCGGAACAGGACAGGACCTGCCACCTAACCCTCCCCTCTCTACCATGGGCTGAGCTTCTGGTGACCTTCCCTCCACTTTCTGGCCCCAGGTGGGACATTAGATCCAGAATTGGTAAATCAAAAGTTCCCACATCTCTGGCTTCATAATTGGTACAGGCCCATGTTAAAACCAGTGAAATGTAACTCTAGGGTTTTCTGTGAATTAGGAGGAAATCAGATCTTTCCTCTGCCAGTGAGTATGAAGAAAGAATAGACTGGAATTACTGCATCTTGCAACCAAGAGAAACCTGCGAATGGAGCCATTCCTGGGGAAGAGGAAACCTCAGCCTCATGATACCTTTCGCAGTCTGGACCCGGCGCTGTACAAGCATATAGCATGAGTCTCTTTGTTTAATGCCGCCTTTCCTTCTGGGCTTGGCTTTGGAGTTGGCTTTGCTAAAGATAGTTTGAATTACTTTCCAGCCCAACTTCCTACTCAGTACCTTCAGGACCTTTTCAAATTGGCTGTGCTGATTAAATCATAATGTCTGGGACAAAGAATCAGGAGTCTTTATTTTATTTGTGTGTTGTTGTTTGAGACCACACCCAGTGGTATTCAGGGGATGTTCCTGGCTCTGTGATCAGGGATTGCTCCTGGGAGTGCTAGAGGTTAGGATGGTGGGGACCATGCAGTATCAAGGGTCAAATTCCCCCAGGCCAAGTCTGTGTTGGAGTCCACTGTTACCTTTCCAGCACCAGGCAGCAAGAGTTCTTAGAAGTTCTCAGGTGATTCCATGCACAGTGAAATTTTAAGCAAAAATGAACTTGTCTTGCTGCCCTGCTCTCAAATTCTACGAGAGTTCTTCTCTGCTGCTTTCTTCAAACACTGAGTGGTTTAATGTCAGGCTTACATCTGTCACCCTCGGGCTTGCCTAGACTCTCAGTAGTAGCTGAGCAATATACAGATGGATGGATGGATGGATGGATGGATGGATGGATGGATGGATGGATGGATGGATGGATGGATGGATGGATGGATGGATTGATGGATGGATGGATGGATGGATGGATGGATGGATGGATGGATGGATGGATGGATGGATGGATGGATGGATGGATAGATGGATGGGTGGATGGATGGATGGATGGATGGATGGATGGATGGATGGATGGATGGAATGATGGATGGATGGATGGATGGATGGAATGATGGATGGATGGATGGATGGAATGATGGATGGATGGATGGATGGATGGATGGATGGACAGACTGATGGATGAACGGCGGATGGACGGACAGGCGGATGGATGGATGGATGGACGGACGGACAGATGAACAACGGATGGACAGATAGATGGACGGACGGATGGACAGATGAAAGTGTGAATGAAGCAGATCTATTTGGGGCACAAAATCTATGTGTAGGACCTGGAGTCAGGTACCTTTGCCCTAAATCTGGTTGGGTATGACCCAGGGCCAGTATTCCATACTCAGTGCCACTGTTTTCTAAAAAAATGTGACAATGGCATTTGCCTCATAGGGAATACTGTTGAGTTTTCTAAGTAAACACATATAAAATTCTTACAAACTCACAGGGATAAAGGAAGCACACTCAGCCTCCTCCTCCATCCATCCCTCCCCAGCCTCCTTTACTGGGGCAGAAGGAAATGTACTGAAGACTCCCTGAGTTTGCTAAGAAAGAATGGGAGGAGAGGTGGGGGCATGGGGAGCAGAGATGAGCCCTCGGTTAGCCCAGAACTGAAAGGAGACACCCCCAACCCCAGTGAGATGGCAGTACAGGGCATGTGGTGGAGGGCCAGGGAGGGTGCGGGTCGGGGGGCATGTCTTGGTGTTTTCACATTTAGGAGGAAAACCTTAAGTTTAGGTGTGGAAGTAAAGAGGCAGGGGGAGAAGGTACCTGGAGCATCCAGGAGGCAGATTCCACATGGGATAGAGCTGCCTACAGGTGGTTCCCTCAGAGGACAGAGGCCGAGACCCTCAGGTGTCCGGCCATGCTTGGAACATCCTTGCCCTTTGTAGAGTCTCTACCGGCAGGTGCACTTTCTCCAGGTGGCCGGAAGTTTGCTGTACAGGGTGTGGCTTTGATGGCAGCAGAACAGAGTTATAAAGCTCTCCCTGCTGCCAGCCCTGCCCACAGGCTAACAGCTCACAGCTCCGTGTTTTCAGAGTCACCTGAACCAGCCAGTCATTTGGACCAGACCAGGGGAAAGACTATTGTTCTGTATTATTCATTTTCAAGAATTCCTTCTGTTTTCAAGGAACCTTTGATTTTTTCCTGCTGCAGGGGAGAGAATACTCTTCCTTATGAAGAAACAGCTTTATCATAGGATTCCTTGTAATGGAAACTTACCTGCCTGGGCTTTGTCTTTAAAAGCCTCATGCTTATAAATCTGTTAGCAAAGCAGTTACAGACTCTTCTGTTTTGGAGACAGCTGACATCTTGCTAAGGACACCCTTGAAAACCTCACTGCCCTCAGCAGAACTCAGCCTTATGGGAGATCTGCCTGCAAGATCTTTGAGTTCCTATCATGTTCTTGTTATAACTGTGCGTTCTGAGAGGTACACGGAGATCAAATCCAATGAATCCTTGTCTTATCTTCATTTAACTTGCGGGTTTGTGGGAAACTGTAACCAAAATCACTGTATTGCGATTTTCATCAGCTTTCATTCCAACACTTTCAACAGCTTTCTGACCTGTCACCTTGCTTCTGGTTTTACCACCCTCAGCACTGCCAGGAGGATATTTTTGAAGCATGAATCCCATTTGTGTGCTGCCCGCCAGTTCTGTAAATGAAAGACACTCTCTTGGCATGTTTCCTTTACACTCTCCTACTCTGATACTTCTAAACTTCTATTCAATCTCTAAGATTTACCTCATTGCTTTCTCTCTACCCACATCCTTAGCAGACTGAATTGCTTCCAGCTAATATGGTATATGGGGAGTACCCAGTGGTGCTCAGGGCTTACTCTTTGCTAATGCTCAGAGATTACTTCTGGTGGGCCATACCTAGTGATGGGGAGTGAACCCGAACCAGCTGCATGCAAGGCAAGCAAACTACCTACCATATTGTTGCTCTATTCCCATAAGTACTTTTAATTTAAACTGTTTTTGGGACCTTAGCTATATACAGAGGGTAGGGTGCTTGCCTGGCATAAAACTAAGCAGGTGTTGACCCTTGGGATCCATATAGTGCCCTGAGCACCAGCAGGAGGAATTCCTGAGCTCAGAGCAAGGAATAAACCATGAGTTTCACCAGCTGTCTCCCCGTTCACTTGTCGCTTGTCTTGTCTTCCCATTGTTCATGGATTTGCTCTAGTGTGCACCAGTAACATCTCCATACGTCCTGTCACATGCTAGTGTAGCCCAAGGGCATCTGCTCGCTCCAGGAAGATGAAGACCCTCAAACCAGTCCTTCAGGTCATGGGAACGAGGTCTATAATTGTTACTGGTTTTGGGCATATCAAATATGACACGGGTAGCTTGCCAGGATCTGCTGTGCAAGTGGGGTACTCTTGTAGTAGGCTCTCATCTCGTGCATTTATTGATGAACCATGTGGCCGAAAAGCCTAATTTGCGGTTTTGCAGGGAAACTGTAACCAAAATCACTGCATTAATTTTCATCAGCTTTCATTCCAACACTTTCAACAGCTTCCTGACCTGCCACCCTGCTTCTGGTTTTTCTGTCTCCCCCTTCCCAGAAAAAAAAAAGTCACTCAAGTAACATCTTCTCAAGTTACTGCTTTTGCCTTCTTGGTGTAGATGCCCAGGAGCAGATTTGCTGAGATACACAGAAGCTCTATTCTTAACGTTTTCAGAAGTCTCCAGTTTTCCAAAAGACATTGAACCATATGAAAGCCCCACCAACAGCGAATGACAGTTTGTTTTCACCACATTGTCCCAAAACTGGCTATTTCAAGATGTTTTGATACAAATCATCATTACTGGGTTGATACAGTCACATATTTATAAATTATATTTTGTGTTTTTGAGAATAAAATCATATGAAAGGTCTAAAATTTGCTTATAACCTTAACATTTTTTTGAGTTGTATTCATTGAGACATGAGATTTATTCAAATGAATTAGTGCATTTGTTTTGGCAGTTGAATAGCATTGAGTATACCACAATGCTCAGACTTTTTAATTTTGCCATTAAAATTAATATAAAAAATTCTCCTTGTAATATGTCTCATCGTGTATGTATATGAAAGCATTTCCTATGGATGGACGCTGCGGGTCATCAGGAACAGTCACCTTGACAGTACGGAGAGTAGCACATTGCCCTCCACCATGCTGTTTGGCCCAGCATGTGCCCGTTGTCATCCACAGGGTATTGTTAGATTGTGAGAGTCTTGCCTATCTCATGGGACAAAATTATATCTACACCATGACTTCAATTTTAGTTTTCTCCATATTTTTAGAGCTGAAGCTTCTTGCTTATTGGACATGAGGTGTCATTTATTTGTCAATGTCTGATCATTTACACAACTGGATAACTTGTAAATTCTATTAATTTACCTTTTTTTCATTTATACGATCTGATATCATATAAATGAAAAACCCAGGAGCCGGAGCGATAGTCCAAAAGGTACGGCGTTTGCCTTGCAAGCGGCTGGCCTGTGATGGCCCGGGTTCGATCCCGGCATCCCATATGGTTGCCCAAGCACTGCCAGGAGTAATTCCTGAGTGCAGAGCCAGGAGAAACCCCTGAGCATTGCCGGGTGTGACCCAAAAAAGAAAAAGAAAAAAGAAAACCCCCACACCATGAGGGCTGCCAATTTCAACCTCCAGACTCCACAGATCGTCAGAGCTCCACCCAGCAGAAGAGTTGATTACAGCCTTGCTCGTCAGAGTCCCACCCTACAGTCGTCTATTTCAAGCCCAGGTATGCCTGATCCAGAGACTCAGAGACATGGGGTAGAACTGCTACCAGCTCTCCCTGTGCCCAGTTGACCATGAGGCGCCCAGGAGGGAAGATGGGTTCTAGCCAGGGCCAGCCATCCCAGCAGAGACTCACAAGAAGCCAGAGGAACCCCCACACTATGAGGGCTACCATTTTCAACCTCTGGACTGCACAGCTTGTCAGAGCTCCACCCAGCAGAAAAGCTGATCTTTCCCCATTTCATGCAGCCACAAAGCAGTTCATCAATACATACACAAGATGAGAGGCTACTACAAGAGTAGCCCACCCGCATGGCAGAGCCTGGCAAGCAACCCATGCTGTATTTGATATGCCAAAAACCAGTAACAATTATAGACCTCATAATCTGAAGGAATGGTTTGAGGCTCTTCATGTTCCTGGAGTGAACAGTTGCCCTTGGGCTACACTAGCATGTGACAGGACATATGGAGATTTTACTGGTGCCCTTTTGAGCAAACCGATGAGCAACAGGAAGACAAGTATCTTTTTTACATTATTCCATGAAGTGGCATTTTCTTTATTGACTTCTTCATTTATCCCTAGCTATTCTTTCTACATTCAATCTCTGACTAGTTCTTTCACCCAGTGATGCTCAGGGGCTACTCTTGGCTATTTGCTCAGGAATTACTCCTGGCGGTGCTCAGGGACCATATGGGATGCCAGGAATGGAACCTGGGTTGGCCGCTGCAAGGCAAAAGCCCTACCCACTGTGCTACGGCTCTGGTCCTGAATGCATGTAATCTTTTTTTTTTTTCTCCCCCAAATTTTATTACACCATTTTAGACATACAATTGCAAGATGCTCATGCAGAGTTCTGGTTCCACAGAGTTCCAACACCCAACCCTCCACCCAAACCTATCTCCCATCACCAATGTCCCCACCTCCCTCCCCCCCTCTTTCACCTCAACTACTTGGTGGGTTCTGGATGTCCTCTCTCTCCTCCCTATCTCTCCCTCCGCCAAAATTTCCTGCACATTGTGGAATGCAATGGATTAAAGGACATCCCTGTTTCCACTATTTTGATGAACCACGCGGCCGCAAGCGGCCACTCGACCTGGGCTCGAACTGGTTTTGCTCTGTCAATCTGGTCGTGAGGCAGTGTTCCAGCGTCCGGACAGCAAAGGTGGTGGCTAGTGTGGTGGGCGAGTCTCATCCGGCTGCTTCGGGACCCCCAGAGGCGATGGGCCCACTCCCCAAAACCCATCTGCCCTCCCAAGAGCCCCATGAATGCATGTAATCTTAACTTAGGCACCTTCATGATTTTCTTGAAGGCCTGAAATTTTATTCTGTTCTCTGTTGTAAGATGTGATAATGAACACAACTATCATTCCTAGTGGAATCACTAATGAAGGGTTAAGAGCATCTAAGATCGTCTCTGAATGGGAGCTGAGCCCAGCCAGCAGGAAATGAAAACAGGTCATTCAAACTTATGGCCCAAGACTAGCCAATCCAGGGATGGCAAACAAGCTGAGGTTAACTACTACCACTTCCTCTTCCACTGGGTGGGGCCTGCTAGTTTCCCAGAGTGGGTCCTCTCACCCGGGGGCTCCTAGCTGGCATTCGCTGCAGACCCAGATTAGAGCTGGCACTCCAAATTAAGCCTGTACACAATTCAGCCTATGCCTCACTAAGCAGGCAGGCAGGTGCTGGGCCCTGGGACAGTCCAACATCTGGGGCTCAGGGACTTCACAGCCTGCAGAGTGCTGTGAGGTCTTCATGGCACTAGCCTCGCATGCATGAGACCTGGGTTGATCCCCACCACCCACAAAAAGTAAATAAGGATCCTTTGTTTCTCCTTTCTGTCCCTCTTCTGCCTGGCACATGGTTGGGGCTTGCCTGGTGCACCTGAGAGTCTCTTAACATTCATTCAGTACTATCATGGTTAAAGGACTTAAACTTGAACCCAATTCATCTCCTCACGGTGATACTCTCACCAACTTTTTTTGGGATGAGATTCGAAGACTCACTCAATCAGATCTCAAAACAGTAGATAAAATTGTGAGCCCAGTTCTACCTCCCTCAGACCAAGAATTCCAGGTCCAGAACCAGGTATCTACTCCTGTCTATTGAGGGAAGAGAAGAAAAGGGAGCCTGGAGAGGGCAGGGAGAGAGGGAGAGTAGGCAGCGGAGCAGGTCGGGGAGGAGCAGAGCCGGAGGCGGCTGTGGAGAGATGGGCCGACTGCTCTTCCCTCCCTTTCCAGTGTCTGAGTCTTGGGTTCTGTGAGTCTAGAAACCCATGACATCATCTTTCTGACTGATCTTGTTTCTCTCTTGGAAGAAGAGAGGAGGGAAAGGAGGGAACATCACAGATTAGGGGTGCGATGGTGTGTGGAGGAAGGTGGAGCAGAGAAGCCTGAGATAGCCCTGTTCTTAATATAGGGGACAAGAAGTCACAGAGAAGCCTGAGATATCCCTATGCTTAATAAAGGGGACAAAAAGTGACAGTGATCCTGTAGCCCAGAGTGAAACTCAGCTAAAGACCAAAGCTACTGCCAGAGAGATGTTCTGAAGAGTATAATTTGTGTAAACATTTTAAAATACCCTTTCTAAGGATACAGAAATAATCTCTAGAAATAAAACCCTAGAAATGCTCTTTCCTCTGTTTGAATGTGGCTGTATTCTGATGCCCAATCTGCAGGATGTTGCTTGAAGACCATCTCTACTTCCCAACTGGTGTCCGGAAAGGGAAAGGGTGAGCATGTGGTGAGGAGATAGCCGGGCCCTGGAGGCTGCTGCAGGGAGGGGCTGGCACTCCTGTGGGCACAGGAACCAGGTGAGCTGCCCATTATATAAAGTGCATTGCTGGGCCGGAGCGATAGCCCAGCAGGTAGGGCATTAGCCTTGCACGCAGCTGGCCCATGCCGGCCCGGGTTTGATCCCCGGCATCCCATATGGTCCCCAGAGCACCGCCATGTTGCAGGACACCTAAAAGCCTAGGCCTCTGCATCTGCCCTGGATTGCCTCCTGCAGGTCACTTCATAGATAGGGGGTAGTCTGAATGTGGCAGTCTTATCTGACCATGTATTCTGTACTGGCTGGTATAAATATTCTATCATGCTACCACAAGCATCGTGGGACTAGCTAGATCTTACCAGCATATTTGCCTGGCCACGTTGGATCTCTAAGTAATTAGACCAGAGAGAAATGCTGTTTGCCTCCAAGCAAGCAAGCATGGCTCCCTGATAACTCAAAGGCAACTAAATACAAAACTACCGTGAAGTAGACGAGACTCTTGTGAAGGCTTGGAGAAATATTTAACTGGCATTAGTATTAGTCTTTGGTACAGAGACATGCCATCTCAGAAACCCCCTTCTCTACTCTATAAAGGCATTTCCAGGCAGATCTTGGCTCAAGTCATTAGGTGAGGTGCTGGGAGAAATTACCTGAGGGCATTTGATCCTTCCTGCCAGGGGAAGTTGCATTTGGCTTGTAGCTTCTCCCAGCTCTGCTAGGAGGCTTTTAATTAGCTCTGGGTCCTTGTCAACAACCAGATGGTCTCCTGAAGTTGCTACATTCTATGGAGCTGTTTTCCTGTTTTCATCTCTAGATAGCCCAGCCCAGAATGGGCTGGGCTGGGGAGTTTGGGCGGATTCTCTAGCTATAAAATAAGCTGCAAGAAGACAAAAGCTCTCTCTTTTTCCCCTTTTGCCATTCGGCTTCCCTTGGTGTTTTGCTTCTCCATCCTCTCCACTCTCTGTTGGGCCTCAACACGTGGTGGCAGCCATCTTGGCCTACACCTGGCTGGGGCCTAGCTGGGAACCCAGAGTCTGGAGGTTTTCCCTGCTCTTGGATTGTATATTGGATCCTGTGATAGTAAAGCCCTTTTAAAACTGCATTGGATTCCTGAGTCTTCATCCATTCCCCGCCAGCTTCTGAGGGAGAAGGGAACTCGCTTCCCGACACTGTCGGGGACCCGGCGGAGCTCCCGACACTGCCAGGAGTAATTCCTGAGTGCAGAGCCAGGAGTAACTCCTGAACATCGCAGGTGGGAGTCAGATTTTAGGTAAGACAGAAAATGGAACAGGGTGCTAATAATAGTCGAGGGTACTAATGCCAACCTAGACACTGAGCATTAAATAGAGGCAAAAGGATACACATGACAACCTTTTAATGTATGTTCTGTAATCCATAGTCTGGAAGGGAAGGAAAAGAGAAAGAGAGAGAAAGGGAAAGAAATAAAGAACCTGCCATAAAGCAGGGCTGGGGAAGGGGAGGGAACCGGGGATGTTGGTGGTGGGAGATGGGCACTGGTGGAGGGACGGGTGCTGAAACACTGTATGACCAAAACCCAAACATGAACTTTTTAATTGTATATCTTTTTATTTGTATATCTCACGGTGGTATAATAAAAATACTTAAAAAAAAAAAGGTGTATTGCTGGGACATTACCTCAGCCAGAAAGGAAGCTCTGGTCTTCTCACTTTGCTTTCACCTCCCTTTTTCTGTTCTCAGCTCCCCCAAATTCCTCCCTTGCCCCATTTTCTGAAATAATCTTATGAGGCCTTCACTTCCCCAGGCTCTCTGATATATGGGTTTAGTTAAAAGTCAATTCCGTTCACCCCTCACTAGGAAATAGGGCAGACATGATGTTGGTGTCAGAATAAGCCAAAACCCAAGTCAGCAGGGGAGGCACCTCAGGCTTTCTGTCTCGACCTGCTGGGCCCAGCTATAGGGCATGGCTGGCTGGTGCCACGGAGGCAGGACCCTCATGGGACTTGACTGTGATAGACCTGGCAGGGGCTCCAAGGCAGGTAGGCAGTCTCTGACAGGAAGAGTCTCTGGCATTTGCTGAGACTCTGTGTCCAAAGGTGGGCCACAGTATCTTGCCTCTGAGCAGACTTCCTACTGAAAACAGGAAACAGTTTGGATTTAAGGACAGGCTTCTGCCTACACAAAGAAGGGTGGGAGATATTCAAGGGCCCAGAGGAACCTATGGGAACTAAAGCAGAAGCTTCCGGAGACAGGCTGGAGCCAAGAATATGGATAGGAGCCCACGAAGAAGTAACAGTTAAGTTAAAAGCACAAAGATTAAGCCAGGGAAAGAGGACAACACTGATGACCTCACGCATTTGGGTGATATATAGAGACACAAATCAAGGGAGCAAACAGCATTAATGTAGAACTGACCTTTGACCCCTGATTACAGCTTAGAGGGGGAGGGTGGGAAGGATGAGGATGGGATGGATCACACTGGCCTGGGGGAGGGTGTGGGGCATGTTGATGGTGGTGAGGTTTCTGTGTATATCAGAACCATAAATGTTAATACTATTGTAAACATAACCTAAAGGATAGTAATGAAGCTTTATTTATTTTGTTTAGGACCTGAGCGACTAGGTCACACCTAGTTATGCTCATGAGTGACTCTTGGCTGTGCACTCAGAAACTACTCCTGGTGGTACTCAGGGGATTATACAGGATGCCAGGGGTCAACCCGGTTGGCCACATGCAAGGCTAGCCCTCTGAAACTTCTTTTAAAGTGAAAAAATCTCATAACCTGATCCTTTCCTCCCCATTGCACAGAGAGGCTCCCACTGTGGGTTCAGGTCAGGTTTCATGCAGGGACCAGTGGGAAGGGGACAGTGGGAGGCGGATCTGGAGAACTTCAGCCTCTGCAGGTGGGCCTGGCTGGGTCTAGACAAGTCCAGCACCTTCAACCTCACAGATGAGAATCTTCACTCAAGCTATTGTCACCTGCCATAGCACATGGCTGGCATTGAGTCGACTCACTTTAGAAAGATGATCATTGCATTTTTCTTGTGCCCATGCTACAGAACTCTTCAAAAACATAAAAAAGAGGAATCTGAAATATGGAGGGTAAGCGTTCATACACTCCGGTGGCTACCTCATTCCCGTGTCCAGTCACTGCCTTCTTTCTGCAACTGATCCCAGAGAAGGGACCCCTGCTCAGCAGGCCCTGCTGGTCTCGCGTGCTCAGCTGGAGAGTTCTGCGATGATTTGAAGAGCCCAAGAGGGCAGGCAGAGAACTGGGCTGTGGGGTAGAAGGAGCCACAAGGTGAACATGTCTACTCTCCTTTGTCTCCACAGGCGCCTGCGCCTGTGGGAAGCTTTCTTGTCCAAAGAGATGACTGCATTGAAACGTTCTCTTACCACTGCCCTGTCAGGAGGTGGCATGTCCCTCTTTATCCTCTTGAATCTGGGAGGAGATTTTTGAACAGCCTAAGCTGGAGGAAATGTGCTCTTTCTGTGCTGGCTTTGCCTTTATTGTGCTGGTGGCTTCCTCTTCCTGGAACTCAGGGTCTTTGGCATAAGCAGCTCCTGTCACACAGAAAGGACGGGTTGCAGAGAAGAGCCACACTGAGCTCCAGGATGACGATGCAGGGGCCACTGCATCCTTTGGATGCAGCCCAGAGGAACCCTCCAATGCTTCAGCCCCAGGGGCTACCTGGCCATGCTCACATCAAAGACCCCAAGCTGGATTTGCCCAAAAGTCAACACACAGAACCATGAACTAGCTCAGAGCAAATCACTTAAATTGTTCCATTGGGGGTGGTTTGTTTTTTAGCAATAACTAGCTGGAAGAGAAATAGACAGTTCCAAATGTTCAACAACCGTCATTTGTTCTCATGAGAGTCAGGTTGTTCATGCATCTTCAATTAGTGGGCAGGTGAGCTGTTGGGGGGGTGGACTTGGCTAGAACGGGAGTCGGGGGCAACTGGGGTCCCTCCATGTGATCTCTCCATCCCCCACAGGCAAACCTGGGCTGATCTTCTGGCAGAGGGCAGGACTGAGTAGAGGATTTCTGAAGGGGCCACTGCTCAAAGTGAACCTCGGTTCGGTGCACCCGAAAGGGTGGGGACTGATTCAGTGTTTCTGATGGGAGGAGCTCCTAGATTCCATGAAGGGATATGAATACTGGAAGGTTGTGCCCTCGCAAGCAGTGGCCCTATCCCAGTACCTAGGGAAGTTGCTTGAGTTTGGAAAGGATCTTGGACTCACCTCCTCATTGGCCTCTTTTTTCCTCATTTTTCAAAGACATGGAGGAAGAGAAGAAATGCGACCAGCAGTAGCAGCTTTGCGGTGGCCAAGTGCTCTTGTCCGTGTCTTTAGACTTGTGGATTTTCCTTCTGTGTTCTAGGCAGCCCGGGGCATCCCCAGCAGCTTCAGTGATACCCAAAAGGGTGTCGGGGTGTGGAAATAAAAGGCCCCCACCTTCAGCAGGAAGGAAGGCTCTGCTCTCTTAGGATATCCTTTGTGAGTGGTGAGTGGTGAGGAGCAGAGAGAAAGTACAGGGGTTTAGACACTTGCCTTGCACCTGGCCAGGCCCACCCCAAGCCCTGCCAGGAGGGACTCCTGAGCACATAGCCAGGAGTAAGAGAAGGAAAAGACTTGAAGTGCCCTCACTGAACCAGCCTCTCAGTCTTAAAGAAAACATTCTCAGTGCAGCTGAGTGAGGACTCCTAGCTACTCAGAAGCTGAGTGTCTCGCCACCAAGAAAGAAGTCTCCAGCCAGTAAGCTGCCGCTCAAGTCCCTCTCTTCTGTTTTCCCTTCTGGCTCCAAGAGGGAAGAGGCTATTGGTGGATGGGGGGGAGATGGGGAAGGGCTGAGGCAGGCAGTTTCCTCACATGACCCTGCTTCGGTTCCAGACGTCACCTTCAGTGACCACCTTGAGTTCTGAGCCTAGGGGCCCCCATTGCACACACGCATTCTCTATACCCCCACACCCGCTCATGCACTCCCAGAGCTGACTCCCAGAGCCAGACAACCCAGCATATCATATCGGGCAGGCAGGCTGAGCCGGCTGGCCAAGCCCAGGGCAGAGCCAACATGTTTTGTCAAGAGAACTGCTCTAAGTACAGCTGGCGCTCAGCTTGGAAGCAGAGCTCACTTCCCAAGAGAAGTACTGGCCTCATTCAGGGTCTGGGACCTTCTCATTCTCCTCCCAGTGTGTTAATTCCATTTATTCCCCAGTTCACTTGTTTTTAGGGCATTGGCTATTTATAGCCCCTCCTAAGTCCTTCCCAGTCTGTTTCCTCTTCAAGGACTGCATTAGTCACCAGAAAGTGTCTCAGGCCATCTCCAAGTCCCTGCTGATCCCAGAACAGGGAGCAGAGATGCTGGTCCCTGGGGTGTGCGGCCTCCACGGTGCAAAAAGGAAGGGAGTGATGCCCTGAACCTTTTATTGCTCTCAGGCATTAGCTCGGCTTTTGGAGACTCGGGTGCCCAGGCACCTCCATTTGGCTGCATATTTTTGCCATTACTTGATGACCTATTTGCCTGCAGTTGCTTGCAGAGAATTTCCTTCCATACCATATACGGCAATTCCCTTGCCCAGGGGGACCACACCCACTCAGCATCCTTGTTCACATGCCCCAGGACTGTCTGCCCAGCACCCACAGGCAGCCTGGCATGCAGAGGGAACTTGGGGAGCAGCTGGTATTAATGTCCCCAAGTGGGGTTACCTGACCTGGGAACTGCATTAGTGCTCCCGAGGGGCAGCCCTGACTTGGGGGCTGAGGAGAGCTGGAAGTGAGTCACTGCTGGAGCTCTTTGGAGCACGGGGGTCTCCTCTTCGGACGTGGGGTACTTCAGGGAATCTACAGTGGGGAAGGCCTTGGGAGGGAGGGAGAGTGGGGGAGAAGGAGGGGATGTAAATGAGAGGAGAGGGGGGAAGGAGGAGATGGAGGAGGGAAAGGAGAGGGGAGGGGAGAGAAGAGGAGGAAGGGAAGCAGAGAACGGGCAGAGAAGGGGGAGAGCAAGAGAAAGAAGGACGGAAGGAGAGAGAGAAGAAAGGAGATGGGAAGGAGATGGAGGAGAGGAGAGAGAGGAAGGGAAAGGGAAGATGAAAATGGTGGGGGAAGGAAAGGAGGAAGGATAGAGGGAGGAGGAGAGGAGGAGTGGGGGGTGGAGGGAGGGAGGGAGCTCCGGAGAAGGAGGAGAGGAGGAGGGAAGGAGGAAGAAGGGAGGAGGGATGGGAGGAGGGAGAGGAGAAGAGGGAAGGAGTAGTACGGAAGAGGGGGTAGAGGAGGAGCAGAGAGGGAATCTCTGGGATGAAACATGTCAGCCACCAGCTGCTCCCAGCACTCAGACTCTTCCCAGAGCTGAGAATCAGGCTCTCCAGAGACATTCACCACAAAGTACCACTGTGATGTCCCTGGGGAGCAGAACACAGGAGACTGTAGGAGGGAGGGCTGGGCCTGCTGAGCCACAGCAGACAGAGGAGGGTCCTCTCAGGGGCCCCCTCCAGGGCTTCCGCAGAGATCCGGGGTGAGACCGTCATCCAAGGGCCCCTGGAAACAAGACCCTCTCCCTCTTCTAGTTTTTAAATGATGAAAATTCACACAGAGAGAAACACATAGAGCAAGCTACATTTTTTTTTTTTTTTTTTTTTTCTTTTTGGGTCACACCTGGCAATGTTCAGGGGTCACTCCCTGGCTCTGCAGTCAGGAATTAACTCCTGGCGGTGCTCAGGGGACCATATGGGATGCCGGGATCAAACCCAGGTCGGCCGCGTGCAAGGCAAACGCCCTACCCGCTGTGCTATCGCCTCCGCCCCCCAGCACGCTACATTCTAATTACTATCTCTAAGAAAGTGGCATCAACTCACCTCACCTGTCAATAAAACTTAGAACAAGCCAAACCCTCGTGAACATAAAAAACCTGGCCAGTCACAATCTCCCCGACTACAGAGCGTCTACTTCCTCTTCTTTTTCTTTTGTGACCTGACTTTGTGTCCCTAGAGAAAAGAGGTGTTATGAGCTGAATAGAAGCCAAATTGTTTTGTGTTGTTAAATACCTAGCTTCTGTTGCTCAGTTTTGTTTTACTCTGTTTTGGTTTTGTGGTGGTGGGAATGGAACTCAGGGCCTCACACATGCACGGCAGATGCTGTTCCACTGAGCCGCAGTCCTGACTCCCGCTCGGTCCTCAGGTTCACTTGTGTTGCTCTAGGCAGTTAGTGCTTCGTTTCCGGCTGCAGCATTCTGTCATGTGCATCAGCATGTGCACGTCCTGGCCATATGGCTGGTGGGCATTTGGTTGTCTACCAGAGTTCGGCAATTTTGAGCAATGCCTCAATGAGCATTTGTGGTATGTCTGTCCCAGTGCAAATGTAAATGCATTTCTCCTAAGTCTGTACCTACTTTGTGAGATGATAGCAAATGGTCTTCCAAGTAGTTGCACCACTTCTAATACTGTCTGTAACACAATTGTAGCTGTGGGGAAGGCAGTTACTGGGAAGAATTGCTGTGGAGAAATTACTAGGCATGCCCCTGCTCTCTCCCATACTGTGCTGGGCTGCAGTTCTGGTCCATACACAGCCTCTGATCACAGCTACCCCAAGTGGAACCCATTCCCCATCCACCTCCATTCACTCCATTGTGAACTGGCTAAACTGGGCAAGGGCACAATGGAAAGTCGACCATCTGAAGGTTGGTCCTAGAATAGGGAGACATCAGACAAGAAAACAAGGGTAATTCTGGGTAGGATCTTGAGCTGGGCTGGTAGCAGGGTGGCCCTGCCTGGGGTCTGAGACAACACGACAGTTCCTCCTAGCTGCTAGGAATGGGGAGGGGCATCTATATATGGTAAGTGGAGAGGGATTGTTGTTAACTTTTAAACAAAAAAGGAAATTAGTTGGCTTGTAATACAATGGATGATAGCCTTCAGGAGAAGCCTGATTCAGAAGCTCCACCAATAATATTAGTGGAATCCTTGTCTCTGCTTAAGAAGTATCAATGGTTGCTAAGAAAGGAGGAGTACAGTGGCTGGAGAGACAGTGCAGCAGGTCGGGCACTTGCCTTGCATGTGGTCGACTGGGGGGAGAGGGTCATCCCCAAGGCCCACCAGGAGTGGTCCATTGTACAGGGGGGCTAAGAGGAAGCTTTGAGCACAGCCAGTATAGTTCAAAAACTAAAACTAAAAAATTAAATTAAAAGTATGTGAACAAAACGTCATAGAAAAGGTGTGATTCTGGACAGGAGTGGAAACCAGTGTCCCCAAGCTGGGGCCAGGCTCTGCAGATCTATACTGAAGACGTCTAGGGAGAGAGAGCCCGCGTCTATACTGAGGACAGTCCAGGGAGAGAGAGCCCATGTCTATAGTGAGGACAGTCCAGGGAGAGAGAACCACGTCTATAGTGAGAAGAGTCCAAGGAGAGAGAGTCTGCATCTATACTGAGGACAGTCCAAAGTGAGTGCTTGTGCCTTAGGACTCAAGTGCCCATGGGGTTCCTAGTGCCAGCTAACCACTTTCTTAAGCATGGGGCTTAGAACACTAACAGAACCCTATAAAGGCATGTTTATATCCTTAGCTTCCTAAGGAAAAAAAAAATCATTACTATTCTGGGCATCTCGGAGGCCTGCTTCAAAGAGAAAAGGAAAAAGCAAATGTTCTTAGCAGACATGAGATGTTTAAATGCATTTCTATACTAGAAATCAGGGCTCAAGGTCAGATTTAACACAGCACTATTTCCAGGAAGGAGAAGAAATTCAGAATCCAACATGCTGTCAAAACTTCTGGGACATTCCTACAGTGTGTGTGAAACCAAAGCGAAAGGCTACTTGAACCCAATGCTGTCATGGAAACCTCAAAGGCATAGTAGCTGCATTGATTTTCAATGACATTCATTCATTATTTTCAATACGGGGGACGAAAGTAATTGACCCAAAATCCCACTGATGAGATAACCCCTTTGGCATTTCTCAGAAAATAACACCTCTGCAAGTTGTTTGTCCAGAAAGGTATGAAGTGGGAAAGCCCAATCCTCCCTTTCCCACAGGGACTTACTGGTCAGAGTTGCTTACCCACATATGCTTTCCAGAAAGGGAAAAAAAAGCCCTTAGTGGCAAGACCCAGTAGAGGGGGCTGGAAAAGTAGTCTGCGTGCTGCCCCACCTAGAATGAGACCCCAGGTACACAGTGCCTCGCCCTCACATCCTTACCCCTCTGCTCCAGGTGGGATTGGCTAGGCTACCTGGGTCCGGGGTAGCCCTCTCCTAGACTGTCAAGCTACAACCCTCTCTCTCTCTCTCTCTCTCTCTCTCTCTCTCTCTCTCTCTCTCTCTCTCTCTCACACACACACACACACACACACACACACACACACACACACACACACCCTGGCCTTGTGGCCTCCCTCTCCCCAGGGAGCCACAGCAGGGGAATATTTTCTGAATGAGCTGCCTGAAGGGTAACATTTTCCTATTGGCGATGAGTCTGGCGCTTTAGAACATCTCTATTTTTTTCCACCATGATTCATCCCTTGATCATCAGAGACAGCCCGTTGGGAAGATGTCATCGTTCCTCCAAGCCTGGATCAGGGTTATATAACTGGGGGAGATTTGGGCTCAAACGTCATCCATCATTCCCCTTACTTACCACTTGCCCCCAGAAAGAGGGAAGAAGACCCGACAGTGCCTGGATCCTCATTATGCATCCAGCCATGTGTGCCCATAAACGCATCCGTGCAGGCTATTGAATCTTAAAGAAAAGGATAGGACTTCCTGAACCCCCATTATTCATCCATCATGTCATTCCTGAGAGTTTATAACACGCAGGACGCTGTGCTTAGCAACAGTTAGTACCTTTTGTACTCACTCCGGCAGGTCTAGGGCCAGAGACAGCACAGAGGTATAAAGCGTAGGCCTTGCATGCAGCCTGTCCTCATCGATTCCTGGCATGGTGCACGGTCCCCAGAGCATCACGAGGAGTGATCACTGGGCACAGAGCCAGGCGTTGACTCTGGACATTATTAGTTAGGGCCCAAACACTAAAACTAAAAAAAAAAAGCAATGAAAAAAATTTAAATAATAGGTTTTGAGCTCAGTGGCTAAAACACCTGACTGGAAAGCTGTGGGTTCTCTCCCAGGCCACCCACATACACTGAGCAAGATCCTGGCAGCTCTCTTGCTGGGCTGTAAGGCCACACTGGAACAGGGTGTGTGGCACCACGCCTGAACCTTAGTGAGCTCAGCATGGCCAGAAGGGCAGCCCTCACCCTCAAGCAGCTGCATGGAGCATCTCATGAGCCCAGTGCTGTGCCTGGGAATCTGAGCACCACAGCCTGAAGTGTGAACTCTTCTGAGCACCCACTGTTGAGGACCGGTCACCCCAGGGTCAGCTGAGGGACAGGCAGTTACTCCCAGGGCCAGGACACAGAGGCAGCTCTGGCATAAGCATCAGTGTGCCATGTGGTGCAGATGCTGAAGGTCAAGGCCAATCACTAGGGCTGGTGAAGGTCAGAAGCAAAACCTAGACTAGCAGAGGGGCAGCCAGAAGAGAAGCCAAGGGAAGCCCTCGAAGCAATGGTAAATGGGCAGGGTCAGACCCGAGTCTCCAAATCACAATTAGCATGTTCTTTCTTAAATGAAAATTAACTTAGAGAAATGTGGGACATAGAAGAGAGATAGAGATGCGGGGAGGAGAGAGGGAGGAGAGAGGGGGGGGGAGGAGAGAGATGGAGAGAGAGGGAAGGAGAGTGAGAAGGAGAGGGAGGAAGAGAGAGGAGGGAGAGAGAGGGAGCGAGAGAGAGAGTGGGAGGGAGGGAGAGAGAGAGGGAGGGGAAAGTGAGAGGAAGGGGAGGAGAGAGAAATGGAGAGAGAGGGAGGGAGAGAGGAGAGAAAGGAGAGAGAGGGAGGGAGGGAGGAGGGAGAGAGAGAGAACACACTGTCTCAGAAGCTGATCACTGACAGTGTACATCTCACAGCCCAGCTGAGCTGTGTGGTTCCATTCATCTCCAGCATGGAGAACAAACCTCAACACTCTTCTTTTCTTCCTTTCTTTTCTTCCTTCCCTCTGTCTTTCCCTTTGTCCCTCCCTTCCCTCCCTCCATTCCCTTCCTTTCTTCCTTTTTTTTTGGGGTCACATCCAGCGATGTTCAGGGGTTGAACCACTCCTAGCAGTGTTCTGGGGACCATATGGGATGTCAGGGATCGAACCGGTTAGGCTGCATGCAAGGCAAGGATCCTACCCATCGTGCTATCACTCAGGCCCCCTTCCTTTCTTTTTTTCTTTCTTTTTTTCCTTTCATTCTTGCCACACTTGGAGGTTCCCAGGGCTTACTCCTAGCTCTGCCCTCAGGGGATCACTCCTAGTGGGGGCTCTGAGACCATATGAGATGCTGGGGTTGGAACCTGGGTCAGCAGCATGCAACTCAGGTGCCCACCTAGTGCACTATCACTCTAGCACAGCACTTTATTGTAAAGACTGCTATAAAATCTTTCACCTCTCTTTTAGGTCTTTATATTTTTTTAGTTTTAAAAGAAACTTTACTTTGTTTAGTTTTAATTTTCAGCAGCATGATTTTCAATACAGGGTTTCGTAAACACAAGTATCCAACACCACATCCTCCACCAGGGTCTGCTTCCCTCCACCCTCATCCTGGTGCCCGTACAGACGGCCAATAGGGCTGTGAAACAAATGCTCAGCATCATCAGAGAAATACAGAGTAGAACAGAGAGGTGCCCTCACACAGAGGTCAGACCAGCACACAACACAGAGAAAAAAGACAACAGTGTTGGTGTGAATATGGGGAAAGGGCCCTCTTTACTGCTGATAGAAATGGCGACTATTCATCCTTTTGGGGAAAACAATGTGACCTCATCTCCCAAAACCAGGAATTAGCGCTTCCAGGAGACCCAGCAACTTCTGTGGGAGCTTTCTGAGCAGGAGAACGGATGCGTTCAGGGAACCAGCGAAGAGAGACAACACACACAGACATGGATGAGTAATGAAGGACAGGTGACACTTTATACTTAGGTGTGGGCAGCACGTAAAAACTACAGGTGTAGAAAAAGTGATCACTGGAGGTGTCTGGAAGGGCTGCAAACACCTGCAGTGTCTGGACAGGGCTGCAAACACCTCCACCTCCAAAGTCAGTTGCTGAGTCAGTCATAAGAAGGTCACTCTGATAGTAATTAGGACCCCAAGACTCAGCCTCTCTCCTCCCTTTTGGCCTCCATGATCCCAAACCAACCAGAAGCTAGACATTAAGAAAGGCCTGGGAGTTGACTAAGCTTCCAGGGCCAGCTCAGGGCAGGGTAGCTCTGGAGACAGGCCCAGGGCAGGGTGGCTCTGAAGATGGGGCTCAGGGCAGGGAGCTCTGGAGACAGCTGCCATACAGAGCAGAGACATAAGCAGTCCCAGGGAACCAGCGTGGGCAGGACGAACAGCAGAGCATGGGCAGAGTCAGGCCTACCAAGGGGCACAGGGCAGGGAGGAGAAAAGTAGGTGGAAAAATAACCTCCTAATAACTTTAGGAGGACTGTGAGGAGAGTGGTCTGGGTGCCCGGGAAGATGGCACATGTCCTGAGAGATGACAGCACATGTCCTGAGAGATGACAGCATGTGTCCTGAGAGACGACAGCACATGTCCTGAGAGATGACAGCATGTGTCCTGAGAGATGACAGCACATGTGTCCTGAGAGAGCGACAGCACATGTCCTGAGAGATGACAGCATGTGTCCTGAGAGACGACAGCACATGTCCTGAGAGACAACAGCACGTGTCCTGAGAGATGACAGCGTGTGTCCTGAGAGACAACATCACATGTCCTGAGAGACGACAGCACATGTCCTGAGAGACAGCACGTGTCCTGAGAGGCGACAGCACATGTCCTGAGAGACAACAGCACGTGTCCTGAGAGAGCGACAGCGCGTGTCCTGAGAGAGACAACAGCACGTGTCCTGAGAGACAACACGCGTCTGAGAGACAGCACGTGTCCTGAGAGATGACAGCACGTGTCCTAGAGATGACAGCACGTGTCCTGAGAGATGACAGCGCGTGTCCTGAGAGACAACAGCACATGTCCTGAGAGCGACAGCATGTCCGGACATACACACTAGACACCGCCGCCGGCCTGAACGTGTCCTGAGAGATGACAGCACGTGTCCTGAAAGACGACAGCACGTGTCCTGAGAGACAACAGCACGTGTCCTGAGAGACGACAGCACGTGTCCTGAGAGATGACAGCACGTGTCCTGAGAGACGACAGCACGTGTCCTGAGAGACAACAGCACATGTCCTGAGAGGCGACAGCACGTGTCCTGAGAGACGACAGCACGTGTCCTGAGAGACAACAGCACGTTCCTGACGTGTCCTGGAGAGACACGCGTCAACAGCCCGGCTGGAACAACAACCTGAAGCCGTGTCCTGAAAGGCGACAGCACGTGTCCTGAGAGACAACAGCACGTGTCCTGAGAGATGACAGCACGTGTCCTGAGAGCGACAGCACATGTCCTGAGAGGCGACCACGTGTCCTGGAGGCGACAGCACGTGTCCTGAGAGGGCGACAGCACGTGTCCTGAGAGACAACAGCACATGTCCTGAGAGACGACAGCACGTGTCCTGAGAGACAACAGCACGTGTCCTGAGAGACAACAGCACGTGTCCTGAGAGACAACAGCACATGTCCTGAGAGACGACAGCACGTGTCCTGAGAGATGACAGCACGTGTCCTGAGAGATGACAGCACGTGTCCTGAGAGATGACAGCACGTGTCCTGAGAGACGACAGCACGTGTCCTGAGAGACAACAGAGCATGTCCTGAGAGACAAAAGCACATGTCCTGGACAGATGACAGCACATTCCCTAGAGAGAGCGACAGTACGTGTCCTGGAAAGGGCGGCTGCAAGGGAGATCAAAAGCTTACTGTCCTTGATGCCTCCCCAGAACTGCCATAACTCTGGGCATCCTCTGCCCATCTCAGCACCCTTCCCTCCCATTAATAGCCCTCAAACAACCACTCTCACAGGTCTGAGCTCCTCAAAATGCTCCAGGCTGCAAGTCTGATCACCCACCCGTTCTGCAACGTCCCCACCCGTCTTCCCCATCTTAAAATAGCTATGATGACAAATGACAGGCAGCTCCCAGGAGAGAGATCACTGTTACTGTATCAATGTCTTCCCGTTTATTGTCGATTTGCTCTAGCGGGCACCAGTAACATCTCCATATGTCCTGTCTCAGGCTAGTAGAGCTCAAGGGTATCTGCTTGTTCCAGGAACAAAAAAGAGCCTCAAATCATTATATTAGGTTATGGGAATGACCTAACATAATTGTTACTGGTATTTGGCATATCAAATACGACATGGATAGCTTGCCAGGCTTGCCATGTGGGTGGCATACTCTTGTAGTCACCTCTAAATACAGCATTTATTGATGAACCGTGCAGCCATAAGCGGCCGTGCAAGCCGGACTGTGATAGGTTCATCTGTTGGGTGGAGTTCTGATGAGAGGAAAGTCCAGATGTGGAAAATGGCGGACCTCTCATTGAGTGGGGGGTCGTCCTGGGCTTGTTGTGAGGCTCTGCTGGGGTGGGGGCCAAGGCTAAAACCCCGCCATCCCTCCTGGGCGCCTCGTGAACGGCTGGGCACAGGAAGAGCTGGTAGCAGCTCTGCCCCATGTCTGTGAGTCTCTGCATATTATAAAAGCATCCACTGGGTTGAATTTATAATGTATAGACTTGGAGTAAGAGCTCTGATATTTTAATCTGGACCCTTCTAGGGTCCACCGCCCCCCCAAAAAAGGTTCTGAAACTTTTATCAGGTTCTGAAACTTTTATCAGGATCTGAAACTTTTATCAGGTTCTGAAACTTTTATAGGGTTCCTTTTTTTATTTGATTGTTTTAGGGTGATATCTAGCTGCGTTTGTGGACTCCTCCTGGCTCTTTGGCCAGAGGACCATGCAGTGCTGTGGATGGGCCCCAGATATCTCCCCTTGCCGAGCCTGCACTCAGCCCACGGAGTCTCTCTCTGGCCTTGCAGAGTCCCTCTTCCAAAGCCCCAGCTGTTTCCAGTCCCCCTCACCTCCAAAGAATGGGAAGAGAACCAGTGCCTGTTGCTGACCCCCCAAGAGGGAGGATGTGGCCCACAAGGCATCCAGTGGTGGGTGCACGTTTGCAGTTTACCTCTTAGACATGTGTGGCCCGTTTGGGGACGGACCGAGTCTCATTGTACAGCATCAGCCCCCACAGTGAGCTTTATGGCAGGCGCTGCAGGACTGCCCTCACCTCCCCCACAGACACCCAGCGTTTACTCAGTGAGGACTGAGGGGATGGGACGGGAGGACACAGTTGCTGGGCAGCGGTTGCCATCCAGGCCAGGGAGCCCATGTGCACCTGGGCAGGGGCCCTTGCTGAGCGTCTGCAGGGAGAGACCGGCCTTTCTCACCATCACGCATCCTTGGAAACTGTGTCATCGTGTACTATATCCAGTGTCCCCAGAGGAGTTGACATTTGTTCTCCTTGAGGGGGCTGTGTTCCTGATGAGCAACACAGCCGGAGATAAATCCTCACTGGGGTCAACAATCTGCCATCAGCAGCACGCAGCAGTGCCCAGACATCCGTGGAGCTGTGGGCTAGCAGGAGCCACTGCACTACTCCCCTCTGAGGCTCCAGTCCCAGGTCGTTCATCCATCGGGGTCACAGGGTCACTGTAATTATCTCCCATCCTCCACTTTTGGCTACACCCAGGATTCTCAGGACTTGTTCCTGGAAGGGCTTTGATCACATGGGGGCCAGGGATCAAAGAGGGTCTGCCACATGGAACCAGTGCCTTTCCTGCTGTGCTGTCTCTCTCATCCTCTGATAAGAGCTTCCAAATGAGTTGTAGGGGTTGTAGTCCCCACTCCCACCCCCCAAAAAAAAGAGGTTCTGAAACTTTTATCAGGACCAGGGAAAATTGTACAGGGGTTGGGTACATATGCCTTACATGACCTGACCCAGGCACGATCTCTCTGATCCTGTACACCACTGGGCTGGTCCCCACCACATCCAGCAGTGTTCCAGGCTTACTCCTGGCTCTGTGCTCAGATATCACTCCTGGTGATGTTTGAGGGACCATATGCAGGGCCTGGATCAAACCAGGGTCAGCCACATGCAATAGAAAGCACCTTCACAAGCTCTCTACCACCAAAGAAATTCTTGTTTGGTGATCTTGGAAATAGGATCTTTGTAGAGGTAATCAAGTTAAAACAAAGCCATTAAGGTGGCACTAATCCAGTGTGCCTGGAATTCTTACACAGGGAGATTTGAAGAGCAAAGCACGCACAGAAGGAAGATACTGTGAAGGCAAGGACTGCAGAGATTTGCTTACAGGCCAGGCAGTGCCAAGGATTTCAGGCAAAGCAACAGAAACTGGAAGAGACACAGTAGCAGAAGAAGCAGGGCCCTGTCAGTACCTTGACTACAGGCCCTCTTTCATTGTTGGCAAATAAATTTCTGTTGTGCTAAGTTCCCCCAAAGCCTGGTTCTTTGTTATGGCAACACAGGAAATCACCAACCACCAACCATAAGAACCACAGCCTTGTGCCCGGTACAGTCCAGGAGCTGGGAGAATACGGAGATCTGCTGAGCTGGGTGTAAGAGACTGTTCCCCTTTCAGTTGTTCTTTTTTTTGCTATAACCAGCAGTGCTCAAGGGTGACTCTGCACTCAGGGATCACTCTGGCAGGGCTCAGGGGACTATACGGAATGCTGGGGATTGAACCCTGGTTGGACACATGCAAAGTAAACATCCTACCCACTATACTATTACTCCACCCTTTTCTTCCACATGTGCCTAGATGTGACTCCAGGGACTCCTGCAGTAGCTGCAAAGGCAAGTTGAAAGCAACACTCCCACAGTAGTGACACACGGATGGCAGGGGCCTGGTCATGTGTAACCTATGGACCTTCCATTCCCTGGCTGGAGGTGAGTTCCCTCTGCATGTCTGCTCTGTGAGACAAGTGTTTTCCTGTCATTTTGGCAGAAGGTAAAGCCTGTCTTGCGGATCAATGTCCTGCAGGAGGAGACTAGCCACTACACACACCAGTTCTTGTCCCTGACACCTCCTTTCATGTTCACTGTGCCTCCAGGCCCCCTCCCCCTCCGCCAGGACTCAAGGTGTTCCACCAACGCAAGAGAGCAGCAGTGCTTTCTCTCATTAGATAGTTTATTTCTCCACACCCCCCCATCCCTGCTTAATGAACTTGCCCTGACCAACAGGGAAATAGCAAGTAAGACCCAAGCAGAGATTTCATGAGCCCTTCGGAATGGGGCTTGATGCTTTTCTTGCTCCTTGGGAAGCCTGTATGGCAGAGAGACCTGGGTTCACCTACTAGAAAAACCACATGGAGGAGCATCCCGGGCACCTGAGCACACAGCTGGCTCTAACTCCCATGTGTGAGAGTAAAGCCAGGTGGGACCACCAAGCTCTGTCAGCTGCCATCAGCTGCCGCCATAGCGATGATCCCAGTGAAACCATCAGAGGATCTACTAAGCCGAATGCAGTTTGATGCACAATTCCCTGGAGAAAATAGCACAGCCGTTTGTTATACAGCACTGGCTGACAGATAATTTCCATTTAGGTACAGGCCTCTTGGTTTGTTCACATGCCAGTCTCTACACATAGCACTGTGGACAGTGGTTATGTGGCAAGCATGGGCTCCATCTGGGTTTGATTCCCAGCACCACATGGTCCCTGAGCATTGCTAGGTACAGTCTTAGAGGGCCCCAAGCATTGCCAGGTGTGACCCTGGAGGCCCCCAAACATCCCTGAGGTGGCCCAGTTATCCTGAGCACTGCTGAGTCTGTACAGCACACACTTTGAATCTTTTCACTGAACCAAAATCCCAGTTGACCAAGAATCACTGGTGAAGCCCCAGGACTGCCTTAGTACCATTTGGGAGGGCCCGTCGCTCCAATAAAAAAGAAAGAACAGAACTTGTCTCTGCTATCTTGGGATAGTTGTCATGTGCCTGGCACTGTGCCAGAGGCCTCAGAAGAACTAACCCAGATGACAGTTATTAAAATTATTATCTCTATCATGCTGGCGAAACCAAATCTCAGAGAGAGTAAAGAAACAGTCAAATGTGGCTGACCACTCTTGAGTGAGAAGCACAGTAATATCTGCCATGAGCTTTGCTCTCCTAGACTGGCACCATCAGTCACAGACTGAATTCCTCCTTGCATCTGGGTGGACTTGTCTGACTAAACTGAGAAATGACCACCCTTGACTTCTGAGGCTCCAGGTGACCACGACAGAATGACCACACTTACTTCAGAGCTTCCAGGTTTCACACTCTGCGCTGGGGCCTGAACCATGGAGGTGCCGAGGTGGCCATGCACTGAGGACACGGACATACAGAGAGGCCACGGGGTGTCTATCAGCTGCCTTTGTGGCAGAGGTTTCTCTTGTGGCCAGTTCACATCAAACTCCCAGTACTCTAGCTCTTAGCTATTGACCCACGCCCAGGTTTTGGATGACATCATAGTCGTACCAATATCACTAACACAGCCCTGTTCTGACTCTGAATGCCCCTGATTGAGGCTCCAAGACAGATGCTAGAGGCTCACCATGGACACTGCACCCTGACCAACATGCAGATGAAATAGCTGAATAGAATGGTGGCTTTGTGCTATCTGGTTTGGGATGGCTAACTTAGCAATAATATTAGTATGGCTGTAGTAACAGTAATAGCCATGATCATCATAATGGCAATAGCAGTAATAGCTAGTTCAGGAGGAAATCATGAACATCATTGAATATGGTCCCAAAAGGCTCTAAGGGCCAAACCATAACCACACTGGATTTTTCAGGTGGCGGTAGGGAAGGTGAAGAAGGTAGCGGCAAGAATACCAGTTAGAAGACTAGGGAAGACAAAAGAAGGAATAAAGAGAGCCAGACAGGGCCACAGAAGTGCTGAAAGGGCTGGAACAGCAGTTACTATTTTACAGTAATAACAATGGCAGCAGTAATAGCAATAATAGCAGTAATCATAATAGCAGCACTTTTAGTAATAGCAAAATAGTGATAGCAACAGTAGCAGTAATAGCAATAGCAATAGAAATAGCAATAGAAATAGCAATGATCAATAACAATAGTGGCAGTAGTAATAGAAGCAATAATAACAGCAGTAACAGTAGCAATAAACAACAGTACGGGTGGAGCAATAGCTCAGCTGGGAGGACATTAGCCTTGCACGGGGCCAGGTTTGATCCCCAGTATCCCATATAGTCCCCCAAGCACTGCCCAGAGTGATTCCCGAGTGCAGAGCCAGGAGCAACCCTTGAGCATTGCCAGGTGTGACCCAAAAAGCAAAAATAAATAAACAAATAAAACCAGCGATAGTAATAGTGTGAAGCACCTACAGGTCACACCAGGACAGAGCGGTGTGACACTGTGACATCGATCTGATGCTGACCAATTGACTTCTAGACTCCTGCCCGTCCCTTGGTGACTGTGTCTCACATGCTCCTCCGCTTCCTGCCGGGAACAGGGCTTGACTCCCCTGGAACCACTGTGGCTCCTTGAGAGGTCCTTCCCCTGCCCCCAGCCCAACAGCCCACACTGCACTGAGCTCACAGCAAGAGGGAGGCAGAGTGCAGCCAACCGCTGTTCCACAGCTCCTGGGCCACCCACAGCTACACTGTTGTGTGTGTGAGTTGTGTCAGGATCAGACCCAGAGCCATACAAGGCCTGCAAGGCAGGTGTTCTATGGCGGGGCCACATTCCTGAACCCCAAGCCACACACCGCCCAAACACCACTTCTTTGGAAGCTCAGAACCTCCGTTGCTTTAACCCCTTGGCAGTTCTGCCTCGCCCAGACACAGCCCTCCAGCCTAGGGCTTATCCTGTCTCAGACCTGCTTGCTCCCACTGGACTCCATCCTCTGGGTGCAGCACCTACAAACTAGACACAGCAGGGACACAGGCTGGGAGAACCCTGTGCCTCCTTCCCAAAGGCTCTGTGACAAAGACTATAAATCAGTGACTTATAAACAGTGTATTGTTATTCCAGAGAGAGAGCACTTAAAGCTCTCCGTGTCTGGCAAGGGCTTAAAGCACTTGCCTTGTGGCAGCTGAGCATGGTGAATCCCCTGAGCAGAGCCAAGTGTGGATCCTGACTGTCGTCCTCAAACCATAACAGTAACACCAGATTTTTTTTTGAAAGTTACATCCCTGAGGTCTAAGTCCAAAATAGATTTCAGGAGACTGACATCAAGGTGTCTGCCTTCCTTCTGGGAGACCTACGGAGACTCCTTCCCTCGCAATCCACATTCTGTGTTGTTCTGTCCCTACTTTCAAAGCCCCGGAGCACCATCTTCTGTTCTTGGGCTCTTCTCTTTCTTTCCGACTTACCAGGACCCTTGTGATTCCCATCCCACCCATGCAGGAAATTCTCCGCAATTGCAAGGTTCTTAGGCCCATCGGCAGAAGCCCTCAGTGTGTTTGGAAACAAATCACTGGCTCTGGGGACAAGAGTGTGGGCACCTCTGAGAGGCCACACTGTTACAAGCTCTTGAAAGTGCTCACATTCGGGGGAGGCTACAGCCTTGAAACAGACCTTGCACTCCTCCCCAGTGCTCCTCTTCTCTGCCTGAACAATACACATTTCCTTTCCTTGTATACGCATGTGAAAACCAGACAATTGGGTTTCAGCCAATGGGGCATAGCAAAAGGGCTGGACACCTGCAATCTGAGCAGGCCACATTCCTGCTCTCTCCTCTCCCGCTCTGAGTTGCGTGAAGTCGAGCCTCAGGTGCTGGGAGCATAGTGTGAGAGTCAGGTTCCTGCCTACTGCCTCACACTGTGATTCAACATGCATGAAGACAGTCTTGAGACTGCTCACTACAGGGGTTCCGACACCGCCAAGGGACAATGACAGAGATGTACTCTGGAAATAAGTGCATTTCACAAACTTTAATGGCGCTCCATTTTTTGACACTTCTTGTGAGTTGGCCTATGGTGAAGACTGTAATGAACAGGGCAACTTGACAAACACAAAATGTGACTCCTCAGCAGGCAGTTCCCTGAATCTGACTTATTGCTGGGTTTGTGTTGACAGACTGAGGAACCTCAGCACACAAAAGGACCCGAAACTGGCAGCAGTGGGGTTTAGCCTCCTGTCATCTCCAGGGACCATTCCATCCTCAAAGGCCAGAACTCAGAAGCACTTGATTCTGAGGTCAACACAGAGATGAGCTACCTGGGCAGCCAGAGTTAATGTTCTGAAGAGCTTCACACTGATTTACTTAAGTTCTGTTTACTTTCAAAGGGATCAAAGGCAACCTACAGGATAAATGAAACCAAAACCAGACAAACAAGTACAGCGAGACATGAGCCCAGTGGTCAGCTGGAATCAGGAATCTCATGGCTGAGAAACAGGAAACGTGTATGTGTCTCTGTGTGTGTGTGTGTCTGTGTGTGTATGTGCATGTGCCTGTATAGGCACATGTGTGCAACTAAGCATGATGTGTGCATGTGTGCCCACATGTGTGTCTGTGTGAGTGCACATATGTCTGTATGTGCATGTCAGTTGATGGGGGTGGGGTCAGGAGAAAGGGTGAACTGAAGGGCCCGTGGCCCTGGAGACGAGGTCTCTACTCCAAAATATTCCTGCTGGACAAATGGCCAAGGACCCGGAGTCTCAAGGAATCCAGTATTCCTGCAATTGTCCTTTAGTAAGGGAAGCCCCAGGGTTGGGGGCCATTGCAGAAGATGGAGGGGAGTAGAGACGGTCTCTGTGTCTGTGATAACTCTAGGTGGTATCTCGACTCCACCGGGCTCGATGGAGGGAGCCCTGAACAGCCCTTTTCCCCTCTGGCACCTAGAGGTAGAAGCTTCTGGAAGCCCAGTCATCAAGCAGATAAGAGAATCTGAGAATCGACCTGAGGGTGGAGATAGAAGCCAGAGCGCAGCAGGGGGCGCTTCCCTCCAGCAACCACAGCGCTACGCTGCACATTCAGCTGGCTTTGAACCACTCCCCTCTGGGCAGATGCTTTTCATCCCCGACTTGGACTTCACTGGAGGCGTCTTAGCAAGATTAGAAAAAAGTCAACCCCAGACCGTGCGTTCCAGACCCAGCTGGCCCCGGAGTTAAGCCTGGAGTTCAGACACCTGCCAGGGAGCTCCTGCCGCGCCCCTCAGGGCTCCACGCCCCTGCTCTTGGACCCCTTCCATCCTGCCCAGGCTCTGACAGAAACAAGCCGAGGAGGGGGGACACGGCGGCCAGCAAGCTGACCAGCAGGTGAAACGGCCCCACTCTACGGAGCTGCAAGGCAGGGAACATGGTGTGCGCTGTGGCACCCCCCACCACTCTCCCCCCCCCCCTCCTGCACTGGACAGCGGGTACAGTGTGCTCCGTCCTCACGGCCTTGAGGCCTCGGATTTCACTGGGACACGCTCCTTCTGGAACAGTGTGAAGCCTCAGAACACTCTGAACCTCGCCTGCTCATTGTTTACACCGTGGTGGTCGCTGCCAGCCGCCTGCGGTGAGTCATTGCGAGACCGCCAGACTCAGAAGCGGGGGAACTGACGCCCCGAGAAGGGTGCGCCTGAACTAGATTCAGAAACCAAGAGGGCTGTGGAGAAGAGGAGGGATGGGAGGCAAGCTGGTTCCCACGCATCTCCATGACGTTTCCAGGCACCGTTATCCCGAGTGGCGTCCCCAAGAGACCTCTTTGCACCAACGTCACTCTCTTACTTTCTTCTCCCGTGGTAAAAGCGTTGTAGGCCTAACAGTCAGCATCCACGTGTCCATCTGCCTGCATGTTTGGGTCAGGTGGGATGTAATGCACCTCTTGTATCTAAGCAACATTTGCAGCTGGGTCCCAGCAGCCCAGTGATTCCATGGGTGATGAAACCGTTGTTCTTTAATCAATGTGTCATCTAAAGCCCTTCCCCTCAGTTGTCCTCTGTCAAATATATGGGGATATGGTTATTTTGGCTATGGCACTGAAGTGCAGAGGCTTGACATTAAAAACGTAATGGGGTGGCATTTGATTAGGCAGGCAATGGATGGGAGTGTGGATTTTTCTACAAAACTGTAATTGTGGACCCTTATTAATTTAGAAATGTTTGGAAAAACGAGACAGCATTTATACACAACTGACTTTTATGAGCCCTTTTTCTTTATGGCTGGTTGTTACATTTCCATGAACTCCTAGACTCTGACCAGAGAAAGTGGTGGAGCTGCTGCAAGAGAACAGGACAAGGCAAAGAACTAGCCCAGGGTCTAGCTGCTGGAGGCCCAGGACACAGTGACTGAGAGATGCCTGGATGGTAGATGGATGGATGGACAGACGGATGGGTGGGCGGGCGGGCAGACGGACGGATGGATGGACGGATGGGTGGATGGATGAATGCGTGGGTGGGTGGGTAGATGGGTGGATGGATGGAATGAATGGATGGATGGGTAGATGGGTGGGTGGGTGGGTGGATGGATGGATGGATGGATGGATGGATGGGTGGGTGGGTGGGGTGGGTGGGTGGGTGGATGGATGGATGGATGGATGGATGGATGGATGGATGATGGATGGGTGATGGACGGATGGGCAGGTGAGCAGGCAGACGGACAGATGGACAGACAGATGGGTGGATGGATGAATGGGTGGGTGGGTGGGTAGATGGATGGATAGATGGGTGAGTGGGTGTGTGAATGGATGGGTGGGTGGTGTGTGAATGGATGGGTGGATAGATGGGTGGGTGGGTGAATGGATGGCTGGGTGGATGGGTGGATGGATGGATGGGTAGGTGGGTGGATGGGTGGATGGGTAGGTGGATGGGTGGATGGATGGATGGGTAGGTGGATGAATGGATGCATGGATGGATGGATGGATGGATGGATGGATGGATGGATGGATGGATGGGTGGGAGGATGGGTAGGTGGGTGGATGGATATTGGGTGGGTGGGTGGGTGGGTAGATGGGTGAACTAACAAATTAGTGGATTTACAGAAGCAACATATGCTCATCCTCCAGCTGGTCTAAATGACCCTTGACCCTTGCTCCCCTCAGCCTTCCCTCCCTGTCCCCTGCAAAATGATACCTGTAAATCTTAGATACTCCTCCCACACATTGGGAAGGCTCTCCCCATTGGCCAGAGTAATTGGCTGATATGGACCTAGGCCCTGCAGTGGCCACCAGCACTTCCACACCTGCATACTTGCTGGTTCCTCACCTGCACCAAAATTCACCCCCACAATGAGATGCACGTACTTTATTTTCTCTCTGACCAGGTGAAAAAAAAGTAACTTTGATTTATCCACAAGGCTGAGAATAATAAAGATCGTGTATCCATTTTCAAGTAATGTGTCAGCTTTTTCATGTCCCGGAAGGGTCAGAAGCCCCTCACAGCTCTCCCTGTTCTCAGGGGAGCATGGTCCTTGCAGAAGGGAGAAGCTGGTTCCCTTTTCCTCTACGCTCTCTGCTCCTTCCCCTGGTCCTAGGGCTATGAGGCATGTAGTCAGCTGTGACCTTTGGATAGCTCCAGGTAGCACCTTCTTTTAGCTACTGTTCATTGTGATCTGGGGAGCAAATGAACAGAATTAGAACTGGTTGAAACATCCATTATCAGTTGAATCTACTGATTCTTCCTAGATTAAAACATCTTCCATCTACTTAGGAAAGTAGCTCATAAGTCAGGCGGAGCTCCATGTCCATCCCCAGTACTGTGTGGGATCCACAGGCACAGCCAGAAACAACCCCTGAGCTCAGATTCAGAGAACCCCGAACCCTCAAGGTGTGGCCCTCAAACAAACAAACAAGAACTCTGTGCCCAAGGCGAGGAAGGCATTACAGGAGTTAAGGTGTTGACCCTGTGTGTAGCTTACCCCACACTAGTCCCCAAACCTCTCAGTCATTTCTGAGCACAGAATCAAAAATAGTCCATAAGCACTGCCAAGTGTGCCCCCCCCCAAAACAGAAACAAAACAAACAAAACTCTGAGCAGCCTAAGTGTTGTGGAGGAAGAGGTCTCAGTCTACCAGCTTTCTTGCTCACTAAGACGCTGCGACAGGCCCACCTAAGGCCACCCAAGTTGGGCCCGCAAAACCCTGTGGAGGGAGAGACCAGATAAAACTACCCTGGACAGGCAGCCTGCAGCGGAGCCGGTCATCTCGGAAAGCATGGGAGTGGCCACTGCCTTCAGCTCTCTAGACGCCTTCATGAGGGAGCAGTAGGGGTGACTAGTGGTCCTACAAGTGAAAGCAATGGAGGCCAGAATGTGAAGGTCAGGAGGCTGGTCAGAGTCACCCACAGTAAAGATTGGTGTGTGCAATGGAATACTATGCGGCTGTTAGGAAAAATGAAGTTATGGGGCCGGGAGCGATAGCCCAGCGGGTGGGTGCCTGTGCTGGCCCGGGTTCGATCCCGGCATCCCATATGGTCCCCCGAGCACCGCCAGGAGTGATTCCTGAGTGCAGAGCCAGGAGTAACCCCTGAGCATTGTCGGGTGTGACCCCAAAAAAGCAAAAAAAAAAAAAGAAAAAAAAAGAAAAATGAAGTTATGAAATTTGCCTATAAATGGATGGACAGGGAAAGGATTATGTTGAGTGAAATTAGTCAGAAGGAAAGAGAGAGACATAGAATGAACTACATTTATTTGCATGACATATATATACATACATATTATGACACCAAAATCCAATGTCAGGTGAAACGTGGATCAGGTGGTCTTACCAAAAGTGGAAATAACTGCAAGCGTGTGGGAGTCAGAGGTTAGGTAAGACAGAGAAGGGAACATGTGTGAATAAATGTCGAAAGGACTAATACAAACCTAGAACTGAGCATTAAATACAGGCAAAAAAATGCATATGATGGCTTCTAAGTGTATGTAGTGCAACCCACAATGTGTAAGAGAAGGAAAAGAGAGAGAGGGAGAGAGAAAAGAGATAAAGAACCTGCCATTTAGTCAGGCTATGGGAGGGGGAGGGAATTAGGGCCATTGGTGGTGGAAATGGGCACTGGTGGAAGGTGGGGTGCTGGAACACTATGTGACCAAACCTCCAAACATGAACAACTTTGTAATTGTATATCTCACGGTGGCATAATAAAATGTTAAAAAAAAAGATTGGTGTGTGAAGGGGTAAGTGCCCCACCCCGGGAGTAGGTATTGAGCACCCAACAGACAAGGTGCCAGCTGGCAGGGAACTTAGGTTTGAATAGGTAAGGCAAAATCACCACAAAAAGGAAACCCAGTTTAGCAGAGTGAGGATGATGCAAAAAAAAAAAAAAAAAAAGATTAGGCTTTCTGGCAAGGCCTGTTGGGTTTTTCCTTTGGTCTGAGGTTGGGGTGATTATCAAGCAGGAGACTGATGTCTGGACAAGGAAGACGTTACAACATTAGGTGGTGACGGCAGAGAGTGAGTGACCCTGCCCACGCCTTCTCTGCTGAGGCCACTGTCTCCACAGGCCACCTTCCACCCCTTTGCTCACCAGTAAATGCTGGCTGACCCCGCCCAGAAGGTGGCTGTGGCTGGAGGAAGCTTGTACCCAGTGCCCAGGGTTCTGAGTGGGGCTTGGCTCCCCACACAGTTGGGCGGTGGTCTCCCCTATCTCCCACCTGTCACCCCATGTTCTGCCTGCTGCCAGCCTGATTGCATAACTGGTCAGCCTGTATTTATAGCCCAGCACTGTGCGTAGCTTGTAAATCTTCTCTCATATCATGAAATGCCAGTAATTTCACAGCCAGGATTCCTGTTCTCATAAAATCCCCACACCAGCAAAATTGCATGTAAAGGTGCTCCCTGCTGATGGATCAATGTCAGGGTAAGTCTAGAGCCAAACTCGGGGCCAGCCAGCCTCTGCCTCCAGCTCTAATCCAGGCTTCTCTGGGCTTAAGGAAGTGAAGGTGGTGGTGGCCAGGCCTACTTTGGGGGCTCTGCCTACAAAGGGCCTCTCCTAACATGACTCTCTAATTAGCAAAGGGACAGAAATGGTAGCTGCACAGTGGGAACCAAGGCCACATTTGTGCTCAAGACTTTGGATCTCCCGAGACTTATAGGCAGGGAGCAGAGTTCATCCTGGCAAACCCAATGTAAACTGAAAATATCAAAGTCAAACATGCTTTTAATACACCTAATGTTTAACCTTGCCTGTCTTAAACAAGCTTGATGCACTTCCATTAGCCGACAGTTGTGCATAACTACCTAACACAACTTTGACTGTCTCATAAAGTGCTCCTAGTTTCTGCAATCCACTGACCATAGCACGGAAAAGCCAATGTTTCTCTCTCCTGCTGGAGTGGGTGGGACCAGCCACCCCCATGCATGGGAGAGGCTGCCACCAATTATCACTCCCCAGAGAAAGAGCAAACTTCAGCACTGGCTGAAGGAGAATCACTGTCACATCAGAAGTGGAAAAATTGTTCAGTTGAACCTTTTAAGTCAGGGGCCTCGGTCTCTAAGGGCGAGAACATCTCCATGAAATGGAAGGACATATTAGGTGGCGAACTGGCCTCTGGCCTCAGGGACCACAGCACTGCTTTCAGGGGATCTCAGTTTATTTCAGACACACTCAGAACACAGCAACCAAGTGTGCAAACCTGGACATTGTAACAACAACAAAGGGAAGAGAGGGGGAGAGAGAAAAGTAAGCCAAGTTTTTAAAGGAGAACAGAGAAAAACTTCCCACTAAAAAATACAAACGGTGTATGCATGTTGGGAGGGGAAGCAGGGGGGCAGAAAGATGGCACAGAGGCACAGGACCCTTGTTCAATCCCCTGCACCACTTTGGATCCCCTGAATACAGCCAGGAGTGACCCCTATGCCTTGGTAGAATCTAGAAAGAAGACCGTTTCTGTATATGACTCAGGTGAAGACTTGCCGTCTAACTCAACAGGAAACCACCAACAACATGGCGACAACCTTTGAACATGTTTCTTAATGACCTGCCTCCTAGCCAGACACGGGAGCCCGGAGTAGGTGTCTCACTTCCACCAACAGGCTCTTAGCTCACAGGAGAGCCTAGCTCAGCCAAGGCTCCTTGCAAAAAAAATCACAGCTTCTGCTCAGTACCTCTGCTCTTGTCTACTCTTGGGGGAGCCAACAGTGAGGGTGTGAATTGTTATACAGGGAGGCCACAGTGGTGGGGAGTTAATGTCTCCAGCAAGCATCCTTCAAGGCACTGAGACCAGCCTTTGGGTGAGTGAACCAGAAACACAGGTCAGGAGTTCATGATGACTTGGGCCACTGTTGCCTTCACCGCGACCTTGAAGTGGCAAACACCCATAGAAGCGTCCCCAGATTCCTGATCCCTGAGACTATGAGACATATACATGGTTTTGAACTGCCAAGCAGCAATGAGTCAGTGTAGACCTAGGGAACTCTGTTACCGTGCAGCAGTGAATCAGTGTAGACCCAGAGAACTCTGTTACAGGCAGTTCATCTTGAGATAGTGATATTATGAATAATCTGTCTTTTCTTCCTTTTGTTTATCAATTTTTTAATTTTTATGTTACTATAGATTATATCTGAATTTTAATAATTACCTTCAAATCGTGTTTTAAATCATTTTGAAAGAACCAGGATGTGGCCCCGCTATTGAACACTCATTTTTCCTTTGAGGCCTCATGTTCGATCCCTGGCACTGCACACATGTCGAGTTTTCTAGAGAAAAGGAGGAAAAAACACCTTTGAGACTTTATGTTAGCAGTATTTTCTTAGACAAGTAAACCCAACAAAGTTAATTGAACTTTATCAAACTGAAAAACTTCTCATTTTTTAAGTTTTGGGGTTTCACCTGGCAATGCTCCTTGGCTCTGTGTTCAGGAATCAGTCCTGGAAATACTTTAGAAATCATACGCTATGTCAGTGATTGAATCAGGGTCAACTACATGTAAGGCAAGTGTGTAAGCCCCTGTACCATGACTCTGGCCCCATGCAATATTCATAGGAAGAAACTAGAAATCATTCAAATTTCAAATGACAGGCAAAGGGATAAAGCATGCTGAAATCATCCAAGGAGACTTTGCTTGACAACAAGGAATGAAGTACAAAAGGAATGAAGTCCTGATTCACTCTGCAGCGTCACTAATCTCATAGACAGTATATATGTGAAATAAACCACACAGAAAAGAATGTGGACAAGATGTGCATAAAAGGCAAAGCAATACAGACAGAAAATATATCTGCTGGTGTGTAAAGCTGCAGTCGTGTGAGTCTGACAACAAATGATTAGGAGGACATGTTTCAGAGTACACAAAGGTTTTAAAACTGGACTGTGAGGGTGATTGCATGACTAAGCTTATTAAAATGACTCACTTATATATTCTGATAGTGGAATAATTTTGTTATATAAATTATGCTTGTGGGGCCCAGTAATTTCATATCAAAGGCATAATAAAAATGTGCATAAAGACTTAGGTCAATAATGCTTTTAATATATCTTCTATATTTTTCAGAAGAGAAATAAAATAATTCTATTTAGTCCCCCACTTTATTTAAACGCTGTGGTTTACAAGTTGTTCTTGAAGATTTGTTACGTTCAGTATTCCAACACCAACTTCACCACCACTGTCGCCTTCTCTCCACCATTGTTCCCCATTTTCCTAACAAACTTTCAAGCATGCCCTGTAGCAAGTTTATAGTTGCTTGTTACCAATAAATGGCTAATAGAGTTATCAAAAAAGTACTTCAGTAAAGGAAAATTTGTGAAAATTGTTGGATCTCATCATGGGGATATTAAGTCCTTGTCTGAGGATTTACTAAGCTGTTGTTGAGTCTTCAAAATGACAATCTTTTCTTGGGGGATGGGAGGGGCACAACCAGCAATGTTCAGGGTTACTCCTGGCTCTGCACTCAGGAATTACTCCTAGCCATGCTTGGGGACCATATGGGTGCTGGGGATTGAATCCAGGTTTGCCGCATGCCAAGCAAACACCTTATCCAATGTACTATGGCTTCAGCCATATAATAGTATCTTTTAATAAATTAAAAATAAGAATAGATCATAAATGACTAGTAAGTGGCAAACAGCTTCCAAAAAATACTATGCAGTCCTGAAATGGTATTTTTACAAAAAGATGTTAAAATCTATGGGAATGCTTAGGATTAAATATAAAATTGTTCTTATAGTCAGATTTCTCAAGGAGCAAAAGGAATCTATAAATGTTCATTTTCAAACATGTATTTGTTTAAATATATACTAAATTCTACAAATATGTCTCTGTATATGCAATCTAGTTAGATGAAGACATGAATACGCTTTTCCTCTTTGGACATCTATAAACAGCTGACTACTGAGAGCTATGTAATTAATTTCTGTTTTCTTCTTTATTATTATATTTTCTATTTTTAATGCATAAATTACTTTTAAAATCTGAAATGAACATGTTTAAAACACACAGTGAGCTGTCTCGACAGACTGGATCACATGACCTGCACATGAGAACCCCTGGGAGCACATACAAGATCTGCATGTGAGAACCCCTGGGAGCACATACATGATCTGCATGTGAGAACCCCTGGAAGCACATACATGACCTGCATGTGAGACCCCTGGGAGCTCATGACCTACATGTGAGAACCATTGGGAGCACATGACCTGCACATGAGAACCACTGGGAGCACTTACATGATCTGCACATGAAAACCCTGGGTTTGACCTGCAGCAGCCCAGAGCTCCCATGAATGCCTCTGGGAGGGGAAACTGTAAAGAAGTAAAATAAGAGCAGGGCAGGGCTCACTCTCTCGGACAGAGAAGCTGCAGTTCCTTGACTTGAACTGGCCTGACAGAACGAGCATCTCCAGCCTATGCACAGCTGTAGATACGCAGTGGCGGCGCAATCGCCAACAGCTCTGCAAATCTTCCACCAGCCTGGGCTTCCAGCCTGTGGGAGAGGCAGGAACAGCACTCGGCCTGATGCAAGGATGATCCCTCTTGGTCAGCCCAGAGAAGGAGGGGTCTGCCCAGAGAGGCGCCATAGCTGGTTTCTTTGTTCCAGCAGTATGATAGGAAGGCACCTTAGAGCAATTCCATTAGGGGCAGATCAGGAGACATAATGGAAGTCGCTGGAGACCCAGACCTCCAGAATGCAGCTGTGGCACCATAAAGGAAGTCAGAGACGTGGGGTGGGGCAGCAATTTGAACCTGGCTCCACAGGGAGGAGACAGTCTGGGGCAGCTGGGGCAGAGTCTCAGTGTCCCCTCTGCAGAATAGGCAGGAGTAAGATTCAAGCAGAGAAGATGGATGTGTTCCCTGAGACTGATGATTATCACAATTTTAAGGGCAACTTAAAACACCAGACATTTACTGTCTCGAGTTCTGCAGGCTAGAAAGCCAAAACCAAGGGGTTGGCAGGGTCAAGATCTCTCTGAGAGGGGAAGAAGCTCTTGCTCATCTTGTCACAGCCAAACCCCATTGTCTGGAGTATTCTCTGCTGCATACAGGACACTCGAGTTTGTACAAGGAAAAACTAGTTAATAACTCAGAGGACGGTGGACTATTGTTATTTATGTTCTAACCTCTTCTTTCCAAAAATCAAACTGACACAGTTTGTGAAATATGTAAAATGTACACAAACAGAAGATTAAAATGTGTCAGAATCAAACCTTCTAAACATTTGCTACTATTTCTGCAACTTCTAATAATTATGCAGTAATTTTTTGAACTTCAACGTATTTCTTAGACAAAAGCCACAAACTGTTGATACACTTCTAGAGTTGAATTTGATTAGATAAAAAAGCTCACTACTAAAATCAATAAGTATGTAAAATAAAATTTATGTGAAAATTGTTATTCCTGATCATGGGGGTTGATCATGGAGGTCAGATAAGTCCTTGTCTGAGAATTGACTACACTGTTGCTAGCTGAGCCTTCTGCATTATTGATTTTGTTTGTTGAGGCTAATTGGCGTGTCTGCTACTTTCCCATCTAACCTGGTGTGCTGCTACCGGGATTTCAGTATTGAGGAATTGGGAGGTGTCGCAAGGCCACATGCGCTCCCACCTGGTGGTGACTGGGGAGTGGGTGTGGCTGCCAGGGCTTCTGGCAGTAACGAGGGGGGAGGGGAGGCTTCCCACCCCAACTCCAAGCAGATATCAGAGTTCTCAGCCTGGGCCCTGGGGAAATTAAATTATTTGCAGTTTGGCATCTGCAGAGAACACTCCTGAAGCCGTGGAGTTGAGTCCTTGGCGGGGCTGTGGGGGTGGGTGTGGCGCCGGCTGCTGGGGCTATGGCAGGGCTGGTACTCAGCCCGCCCACCTCTGGAGGGTGCCCCAGTTTTCAGCCACAGGGGCCGGTGTGTCCACATATTGTAGCTGCTTGGCATGCATCTCCTCAAAGATTTAGTCAGGAATCAGTCGAGCAGGGTCGGTGAGTAGGCCAATGCCTAACTATGCAATAATGTTTTGATAAAGAACATCACAACCGAGGATGCAAGCAGGACTCACTCAGCGGGAACTGCCTACCTTGTGAGCTTGAATTCAAGAGTTCAATCCCGGTACCAACCATACACATGGAGTGGGATGCAAATGGTATTGCCTCAATGCCCATTTGTAGCATAGGTCTCAGTGTCACAACAAAGTGTGCAACCTCACAACTAAAAATTGTGACCTCTCCCCCAGCAGGAACATGTGCAAAGTATCATGACTAAGTGCACCACTCCAACTCATAATGGCAACTAGAGGGATAAAACGAAGAACATTGTTACAGTAAATATGTATCCATAGCCTGATTTTACTCTTAGAGTTTTATGACTATCTTTCTCAGTCTCTATATTTGTCCCTATTAGGTAAGATAGGAAGGGGCCATTGTGCTAGTAATTATTGGAAATGGTAACACCAGACTATACCTGAACATTTACCATAGGCCAAGGGATATACAGGATAACCTCTAAATGTATGTGTGGCAAGCCACATGTATAAGAAGAGAGGGAGAGAGAGAGAGAGAGAGAGAGAGAGAAAGTAGAAGAGTGCCTGCCATAGAGGCAGGCTGAGGGAGAGGGGAGGGAACCTGGGGATATTGTTGTTGGAGGGAAGGGTGCCGGAACACTGTATGACTAAAACCCAATCATGAACATATTTGCAATTGTATATCTCATGGTGGCATAAAAAAATAAAAAACTATGCTTGACTCTAGCAATCAGAAATACTAATATGTTTCCCTTAGCCATCTAAAAACACCTCTTTTCCTAGGACTCTGCACCCAAACAGGCAGCAGTCACACCAACCAGCTGTGGCAGTCGTGGGAAAGTGTAAGGTTGCAAGCTGGATCCCTAGTGGAGCCCACATGCATCGAGTCTGATCCAACAGAGAGCGAGCGCCACAACTGAAGTACACATACGTCAGGGCTCCGCAACAGAATGTGAGCACCATAACCAGATCTACAATCTTCAGTGAATGCCACAACAACGGCAACAAAGAGAAGGGATGAAGGAAGATAAAAAAAAATAGGGGCTGGATAGTACAGCAGGTAGGATTTTTTGCCAAGCATGGGGACAACCAGGTTCCATCCTTGGCACCCCACAAGTTCCCCTGAGTTTTGCCAGGCGTAATTGTTGAGCACAGAGCTAAGAGTAAGTCCTGAGTACTGCCACACATGACCCTAAAACAAAAAGAAATTACATACATACAATTTTTTTAAATAAACAGGGCCAGAGCAACAGTACAGTGGGTAGGGGATGAGCAGTATGTGGCTGACTTGGGTTTGATCTCCGCATCCCATATGGTCCCCGGAGCACTGCCAGGAGTAATAAAGATTTCAGAGACCTGCCCTCCCTGTGGAGATGCTGTGAGACCCACATGGGTCTGTCATGTTGTAGGTGGTGGCATAGATTTTCTTTCCAGGCTGGGAGCTGCTCAAAGGGGTCTGCTCTGAGCCAGACAGGTGAGTGGTAGTGCACAGATCACCCAGATTGCAGATGAGAACAGGAATAGAGCAGCCAAGCAAGGTCGTGGTGATAGAGAGGGTAACAGAGAGGGTGAATCTTCTTAGCTGCCAGTCAGGACTTCTCATATAGGGCCACAGGCAGTTCCAAATGCCCACCCCCACACACAGCTACCCACAGCCACACTCAAGCTTGAGTTCACTGGCTAGGAACATCCAGGTCCTTCAAAGCTGGTGAAACAACATCCGTGGCTACCAGAAATCAGTGCAGTCTCGGCACCCACCTGATCTTGCACACCAACCAACCAACTGAATCTTTACCTTTAGCACCAAAAACAATGAAACAATGCAGGAGTTCAGTCACATCAAAGAACAGTGACAAAAGTCTAGGAAGGTCCTTGACTATTTCAAATCTTTCTAAATAAGCCAAAGACTTTAAAACAATAATTCTCTTTATGTTAAATGATAACATAGACCTAGGCCCCACTGAAAGCAGGATGAGAATGCTATTCGGGTCTCCCAAAGAGAGAGAGTGAGGAATATCACGCCTCACTCAAGTGAGAGAAGGAATCCAGAGTTCTGACCTCCATAGACGATCTAGAGTCAGAGACGCTGTCTTTGTTTGCCAAGGCATAGAAAATCAAATGGGCTGGACATGTAATGTGATTTGGAGATGACCGCTGGACTAGAGCTGTTACTGACTGGATCCCATGGCATCTCAAAAGATCACGTGGCCGCCCACCTACAAGATGGTCAGACTTCTTCGTCAAGACTCTGATGAACGGTTTGAGGCTCTTCATGTTCATGAAGGAAGCAGATGCCATTGGGCTACACTGGCACGTGATAGGGTCAAATGAAAACATTACTGATGCCCGCTCGAGCAAATCAACGAATAATGGGATATTAAGTGATCAAGTGATCAAGTTAAATGATCTGGAGAAGGGGCCAGAGCGATAGTCCAGCGGGTAGGGCGGTTGGTTGCCTTGCACGCCGGCTGGCCCATGCTGACCCGGGTTCGATCCCGGCATCCCATATGGTCCTCCAAGCACTGCCAGGAGTAATTCCTGAGTGCAGAGCCAGAAGTAACCCCTGAGCATTGCCGGGTGTGACCAAAAAGCAAAAAAAAAAAAAAGATCTGGAGAAAAAGATCACTTGAACAGAGAATCAATAAGTTTGAAGAGAGTCTGATGGGGGAAAAGTGAAAGAATTGTTAGGTGAGCAAAAGGGCAGGCAGGTTCAATGAGCCAAAAGGCCCCCCCATTTTGCTGTGAACAGTCACTAAGGGCTCATCATCATCTGGCCTTGGGAAGAAGGCTCAGCCAGCAGCCTTGAAAAGTAACAGTTTCACTGCCCCTCCTGTTATCTAGAAACCGCTCGGGTGCAGGCAGTGCATCCTGACATTTAGAAGATCCAGGGACATACCAATACAAGTTGTCTGTGCAACTTGAGCAATGTCTTTCTTTGAATCATGTTCTCTAAGTTTGAGCAGGTTATGGCGTGAATAGTGGCTATATAATCTAAAGCTTCCCCTTACTTGGGGTCTTGCTTTGGCCTGCGTGCCTGAGAGCTTAACCCCAATTAGCTGGCTTAAATAAACTCTGCTTGCATTTTGCATTACTGGCTGGATTCTTTGTGATTCCTAAGAACTTGTGACTCCGGACCCTAACAGAATTAATTCAAGTAGAAATGAGGGCTTTGGAGAGAAGCTGCTGCAGCGGCACCAAGCCCACTGGGCCCATCCCTGGTACCAGATCACTGGAGCTTTCTCAGACTGGGGCAGGCCAAGTCCCTGCTCTGTTGCAGGCCAAGAGCTCTACACACCCACACTAGCTTCCACCCACCAAGCCCCACAGCCCATCTTGAGAGAAGCAGCCGCTATGCTGAACCTGCAGTTCCCAAGCGCTGTGGTGCTGAACCATCCCAATGATGCAGCCATGGGAGGGCACAGCCCTGAACAGCTCCATACGAACACAGGGAGTTGGATGGAAAGTTGTGTCGAAGCCAATTTAGCTCAACAAGCACAACAAAGCTGAATAGAGAAGAACCTACTCACACCTGACATCTCAGCAAGTCCACAGACCACAACTGAGGCAACACCGTATGAGATAGATATTGTGACAAGCACTATAAAGTAAATTATTTTGTGTCTGCTAAGGGGGCAGAATGGGGGGGATGTAAGTTGGGATACTGGTGGAGGAAAGGTCACACTGGTGGTGGGATCGGTGTTGGAATATCAAATACCTAAAATGGCTATATTATGGACCAACTTTTAAGACATGGTATTTAAATAAAGTGTGAAATGGGAAAAAAAATAAGAAATAATGATGCTAAGGAACACTATCACAGCCCGCTTTCCAGGGACGCTAGCGGCCCGCGCAGTTCATCAATAAATGCTTTATTTAGAGGTGACTACAAGAGTATGCCACCCGCACAGCAAGCCTGGCAAGCTGCTCCTGTTGTATTTGATATGCCAAATACCAGTAACATTTATATTAGGTCATTCCCATGACATAATATAATGGTTTGAGGCTCTTTATGTTCCTGGAGCAAGCGGATGCCTTTGGGTTCTACTAGCATGAGACAGGATATATGGAGATATTACTGGTGCCCGCTCTAACAAATAGATGATGAACGGGAAGATCGTGATCGTGATCGTGATCGTGAAGGAACACAGTAGCAAGTCTCAGGAACAGAATAGAAGAAGCTGAAAAATCAACAAAATGACCTCAGAAATAAGGCACAAAGCACAGGACTCCTTCAGTAAAGAAAAGAACAGGACCCAGAGAGCAAGTCTGCTCTACATTCAGTCCCCAGCACCACATATGGTGCCCAGGGTATTGCCACAAGTGATCCCTGAGCACAGAGCCAGGAGTATGCCAAGCTGTGACCCATCCATTTTGCTTAAGGGCATCACTGTATCACTGTATCACTGTCTTCCGTTCATCATCGATTTGCTCGGCGGGCACCAGTAACATCTCCATATGACCTGTCTCATGCAAGTAGAGCCAACGGCACCTGCTTGCTCCAGGAACATAAAGAGCCTCAAACCATTCCATCAGGTCTGGGAATGGGTCTATAATTACTGGTATCTGGCATACAAATACGACACGGGTAGCTTGCCAGGCTCTGCTGTGCAGGTAGCATACTCTTGTAGTCATCTCAAAATCCAGCATTTATTGATGAACGCGTGACCTCAAGCAGCCGCGTGAGCCAGATTGTGATAGGCTGGTCTGCTGGGTGGAGTTCTGACGAGGGGGAATAAAATTATTTATTTTTATTGCCTAAGGGCAATAAAAATTAAATTGAGGAAAATGAAGAGAATCTCAGATACAGGGTTGATAATATCAGCAGGTGATACCTGTAAATCATGCATTACACAAGAACCTCGACACAGAAGAAAAGGTCCTTCTCACCCGTTGTTGGTAGAAATATCGACTGGTACAGCCATTTTGGAAAACAATATGGAAATTCCTCCAAAGACTAGAAATTGAGCTCCCATTTGACCCAGCCATACCACTCCTGGGGATATACCCTGGGAAGCCAAAAAAATACAGCGGAAACACCATCTGCACTTTTATGTTCATAGCAGCACTATTCACAATAGCCAGAATCTGGAAACAACCAGTGTGCCCGAGCACTGATCACTGGATAAAAGAAACTTTGGTACATCTACACAATGGAATACTATGCAGCTGTGAGGAAAATGAAGTTATGAATTTTGCCTATAAATGGATGGACATGGAGAGGATCATGTTGAGTGAAATTAGCCAGAAGGAAAAAGACAGATATAGAATGACTGCATTTATTTGCGTGACATAAATATATATATCATAATATGTGTATACACATATTATGATATACATATACATATTATGTGTATATATATGTGTGTATCTGCGTGTGTATATATGTGTATATATATGTGTATACACATATTATGATACCAGTATCCAAGGCCAGGCGAAACATGGATCAGGAGGTCTTGTCAAAGGTGGAAATTACCACAAACGTGTGGGAGTCAGAGATTAGGTAAGACAGAGAAGGGAACAGTTTGCTAATAATTGTCAAAAGTGCTAATACCAACCTAGAGCTGAGCATTAAATATAGGCAAAAGATACACATGACAGCCTCTAAGTGTATGTGTTACAATCTACAATGTATAAGAGAAGGAAGAGAGAGAGAGAGAAAAAAGAGATAACGAGGGCCGGAGCGATAGCCCAGTGGGTAGGGCGTTGCCTTGCATGCGGCCGCCCAAGCCGGCCAGGGTTCGATCCCCGGCATCCCATATGGTCCCCGAGCACCGCCAGGAGTAATTCCTGAGTGCAGAGCCAGGAGTAACCCCTGAGCATTGCGGGTGTGACCCAAAAAGCAAAAAAAAAAAAAAAAAAAAGAGATAACGAACCTGCCATAGAGGCGGACTAGGGGAGGGGGGAGGGAATCAGCGACATTAGTGGTGGGAAATGAGTACTGGTGGAGGGATGGGTGCTGGAACACTGACCAAAACCCAGACATGAACATCTTTGAAATTGTATATCTCATGGAGGTATTATAAAATATTTAAAAAAATAAACAGGGGCCGGAGCGATAGCCCAGGGGGTAGGGGTGTTTGCCTTGCAAGCAGCTGGCCTGTGCCGGCCCGGGTTTGATCCCGGCATCTCATATGGTCCCCGAACACCGCCAGGAGTAATTCCTAAGTGCAGAGCCAGGAGTAACCCCTGAGCGTCGCCGGGTGTGACCCAAAAAGCAAATAAATAAATAAATAAATGAATAAATAAATAAATAAATAAATAAATAAATGAACGATAGATAGATAGATAGATAGATAGATAGATAGATAGATAGATAGATAGATAGATAGATAGATAGATAGATAGATAGATAGATAGATAGATAGATAGATAGATAGATAGATAGATAGATAGATAGATAAGATAGATAAGATAGAAGAAGAAAAGGTCCTGGGCCGGAGCTACCACAGCGAGGAGGGTGTCTGCCTTGCATGCGACCAAACCAGGTTTGATCCTTGGCATCCCTTATGGTAATTCCTGAGTGCAGAGCCAGGAGTAACCCCTGAACACTGGTGGGTGTGACCCAAAAAGCAAAAAACAAACAAAAAAATACAGAAGAAAAGGTCCTAAAGAGGATGATAAATGAGAACTTCACCAGTTTGGAGAGGAGGACCTGAGACAACAATCAGGGTAAACCCAAACAGAACAACACCAAGACAGACTCATGATGATCAATATGATAAATACTAAAGACAGAAGTAACCCCGTAAAGCAACAAGAGAGAAGCAAGGTCTCATGTACACGAGGGAAACCATAAGACTTATATCATATTTATCAAACACAACTCTACAAGCAAGAATAAAATGGAATGACCTATTCCAATTAATGAAGGGAAAGACTTCCAAAAAGAAACTCCAACTAATAATCCTGTACTCTGAAAAGTTATCTCTTAGATTTGAAGGAAGTGATTACATACCTTCTCAGCCCAACAACAGCTGCAGGCATTTGTCATCTCTAAACCAGTTCTACTGAATGGCCTCAGCAAAGGTTAAATGTCAAAAGCTACCAAAACCCTCATAACTTCTTCATAATGAACTTCTTCATATCATTAGTTTTTTAAATGTGAATGTACTAAACCCTCCTATTAAAAGATATCAGGAAATGAAATCCAAAAGAGATATTTGAACATCCACACAAATAGACACCAGAGCTAGCGATTGGAAAACAGTCACATAGGCTTATGGTAAACTGAAACAAGCAGAAATAGCTATACTATTCTATTGGATCAAATAATGTTCAGCTAGATACTAACATAGAACTGAACATTAAATACAGGCCAAAAAAAATGCACATGATGGCTTCCAAGTGTATGTAGTGCAACCCACAATGTGTAGGAGAAGGAAGGGAGAGAGAGGGAGAAAGAAAAGAGATAAAGAACCTGCCATTTAGGCAGGCTATGGGAGGGAAGAGGGAATTGGGGACACTGGTGGTGGGATATGGACACTGGTGGAGGGCGGGGTGCTGGAACACTATGTGACCGAAACCTCCAAACATGAACAACGTTGTAATTGTATATCTCACGGTGGTATAATAAAGTATTCATTAAAAAAAACAAATAATGTTCAGCTAAAGATATAGGCAAGATTATTACACACTGGCTAAGGGATTAACAGGACCTAATTCTTATCAACAAATATGTATGCAACAGCCGGGCATATGATATATAAAGCAACTCCTAATGGACCTGAAACAATTATTGATGCCACACAAAAGTAGTGGAAGATTTTGATACCTTGTCTCATCATTGGATGGGTCAACAATAATAGCTTCAATGAGGAATTGAAATGACTAGAAATAATAGACACGTGCTATAGACCCTCCACCCACAAAGCATATTCTTCTCTAATGCACGTAGAACATTCCTCGAGATAGACTACACATAGGAGCACAATCTGAACTCCTATAAAGTCACAGAGATGGATTCATATAAATACCTTTATGTTTTCAGACCACAGATTTATTTTATTTTTTTAATTTTTTTAAATTTATTTGTATTTTTATTATACCACCGTGAGACATACAATTACAAAGGTGTTCATAATTGGTTCTTGGTAGTACAGTATACCAGCACCCATCCCTCCACCAGTGCCCCATTTCCACCACCAATGTACCCCACCCCCTCCCGCCCACCCCCCAGGCTGCCTCAATAGCAGGCATCCCAGTATCCTCTCTTTCTCTCTCTGTCTCTCTCTCTGTCTCTGCATCTCTCTCCCTCTTCTTTTACACATTGTGGCTAGCCCTGCAGATATTTAGAGTTTATCACTTAAGTCTCTTTGTGTATATTCAATGGTGAGTTTTAATCTGCCATTACCATTTCCCCACATTTAGTAAAACACTGGTATCTATTTATATCCTATTAATGAATGCAGTCATTCTATATCTGTCCTTTTCCTTCTGACTAATTTCACTCAGCATGATAGTCTCCATGTCCCTCCATTTGCAGGTAAATTTCATAATTTCATCTTTTCTGACAGCTGCATAGTATTCCATAGTGTAGATGAACCACAGTTTCTTTAGCCAGTCCTCTGTTCTCGGGCATTTAGGTTGTTTCCAGATTCTAGCTATAGTGAATAGCGCAGAGATGAATAAAGAAGTACAGATAGTGTTTCTGCTATGTGTTTTTCGGTCTCTCGGGTATATTCCCAGGAGTACTATTGCTGGATCAAATGGGAGCTCTATATCTAGTTTTGGAGGAATGCCCATATTGTTTTCCCAAAAAGGGCTGGACCAGCCGGCACTCCCACCAACAGTGGATGAGAGTCCCTTTTTTCCCCACATCCACGCCAGCACCAGTTGTTCTTGCTGTTTTGGATGTGTGCCAGTCTCTGTGGTATGAGATGGTACCTCATTGTTGTTTTGATTTGCATCTCCCTGATGATTAAAGATGAAGAGCACTTTTTCATATGCCTTTTGGCATTAAAATTTCTTCTTTTTGGAAGCTTCTGTTCATTTCTTCTCCCCATTTTCTGATGGGGTTGGCTGTTTTTTTCTTGTGAAGTGCTACCAGTGTCTGATATATCCTGGATATTAACCCCCTTGTCAGATGGGTATTGGGTGAATATCCTTTCCCACTCTGTGGATTGTCTTTGTATCTTGGTCACCTTTTCTTTTGAGGTGCAGAAGCTTTTCAATTTTATATAATCCCATCTGTTTATCTTTGCTTCCATTTGCTTGGTCAGTGGTGTGTCGTCTTTAAAGATACTTTTAGTTTCGATGTCGTAGAGCATTTCTCCTCTGTTTTCTTCAATGTACCTTATAGATTCATGTCTGATGTTGAGATCTATAATCCATTTTGATCTGACTTTTGTGCATGGCGTTAGAAGGAGGTCTAAGTTCATTTTTTTCAGACCACAGTTTTATAAAGGTAGAAATTACTATGAAAAGAAAGCCATAAAAAGTGTTCATATTTGGAAACAAAACAACATAATTGAAATGAATGATTAATGAAGACACAAAAATATGTGAACCTATGGAATACAGAAAATACCATAGTAAGGGGAAGTGTGTAGCAATATAGGCTTATATCAAGAGGGGCCAGAGTGATAGCACAGCAGGTAGGGCATTTGCCTTGCATACGGCCGACCCAGGTTAGATCCCCCAGCATCCCATATGGTCCCCGAGCACCGCCAGGAGTAATTCCTAGTGAAGAGCCAGGAATAACCCTGAGCATTGCTGGGTGTGACCCAAAAAAGAAGGGGGAAAAAAAGGCTTACATCAGGAAACATGAAAAAATGCAAAACCAAAACAAAAAGGCCTGGGAGATAGTACAGTGGTTAGGGGACTTGGCTCACCTGCTACTGACACTAACTTGATCCCCAACATCCCATATGGTCCCCAAATCCTACCAGGAGCGATCCCTGAGCACAGAACCAGGTGTAAGTCCTGGGCACCACCAGGTGTGGCCCAAAATATGAATAAAGGAACCTGATGGGTAATCCGGGATTTGGAGTGTCAAGGTAGCTAAAGAGCTGTTTTCCTCACCCTTAGGGAGGAAACACTCCCTGAGGGGGAATAGCTGCAGAGCTCAGGAATGAGGGCAGAGCTGCATGGAGGGCTCACCCATTCCCCACCCTCCCATCACCCATGCGGGGCTGGGCTGGGAGCACAAGACAGAGTCACAGTTAAAGGGGGTGAAGCACTGATCTCAGGAACCAGGAGAAGCCGGGTCTTTGCCCTCGGGTGTGTGCACCCTCCTTCCCCCAGCGCTTGCCACAAACAGCTTCCTAGGCCTGGGGAGAGGCCAAGGCACCCCCTGGGAGTGAGAATAATTTCCTTCATTCAGGTTGCTGGGTCTTAAAAACCATTTCAGGTCATGGAAAATACGAAACAGCTTTCTAGACCAGCCAGTTAATAGAGTAAAATGCGCACCTGCTACAGACACATGACATATTCAACTTCGAGAAACCTGCATTTATGTGGACTGTTGCCCACACACCCCACCCCGCCCCCCTTTCACGGGTCACGTTCAAGTCACCCAAGAGCTTGTCAAGCAGCTTCAGGGAATCGCAGGGCAGAATGGTTAGGAAGTGGCCCTCTAGAGCAAGACTGCCAGGCTTTGCTGCTTGTTCCCAAGCAAATTACTTAACGTCTCTGGGTCTCCATTTCTTTCTGTGTAAAATAGCCTTAACAGTACTAATATCTACCATTTGGGTTGCTGTAGGGATGAAGTAAGCATGTCCCATAACACATGTTTGCAAGCATGAGCCTTGACATTGGTAATCTTGCTGCATGTAGCACATATCTGGGGGCTGATTGTGGCACTTACTGTTTTATAAGAGCCATGGGAAGATAGAAACATCGATGCTCAAGACCACTACATCGTGACAAAGATGGGAAATCAAGCAGAAAATCTTTCTTCTCAAAGAAAGGGATATTAAGAAATCGATTCCATTCACAATTGTGCCACAGAAAATCAAATACCTAGGAATCAAGCTTAACCAAGTGTGTAAAGGATCTATACAAAGAGAACTACAAGACACTGCTTCAAGAAATAAAAGAGGACACGAGGAAATGGAAACACATTCCCTGCTCATGGATGGGGAGAATTAACATTGTTAAGATGGTAATACTCCCTAGAGCTTTGTACAGATTCAATGCGGTTCCTATAAGGATTCCCATGACATTCTTTAAAGAAATTGACCAAACACTTCTGAAATTCATATGGAATAATAAGCCCCCACGGATAAGCTAAAGCAATCCTTGGGAAGAAGAAGATGGGAGGCATCACCTTTCCCAACCTCAAACTGTACTACAAAGCAGCAGTAATTAAAACAGCGTGGTACTGGAATAAAAACAGACCGGTGGACCTATGGAATAGAGTTGAGTATCCTGACACCCACCCTCAAAGACATGATCAGTTAATCTTTGATAAAGGTGCAAAAGAATCCAAACTGGAGTAAGGAAAGCCTCTTCAACAAGTGGTGCTGGGAAAACTGGACAGCTACATGTAAAAAAATGAATTTGGACCTGTGTCTAACACCTTGCACAAAAAATCAGTTCAAAATGGATTAAAGATCTCAATGTCAGACCTGAATCCATAAAGTATGTTGAAGAAAATATAGGAAAAACCCTCCCCGACATCGATGCTAAAGACATCTTCAAAGGTGAAGCACCATTAACAAAGCAACTAGAAGAAAATATAAATATATGGGACTACATGAAACTGAAGAGCTTCTGCACCTCAAAAGAAACAGTGACCAAGATAGAAAGACAGTCGACCGGAATGGGAAAGAATATTCACCCAACACCCATCTGATAAGGGGTTAATATCCAGGATATATCAGGCACTGGTACAGCTATATAAGAAAAAAACAGCCAACCCCATTAGAAAATGGGGAGAGGAGATGAACAGAAACTTTGACAAGGAAGAAATCCGAATGGCCAAAAGGCATATGAAAAAAATGCTCATCATCACTAATCATCAGAGAGATGCAAATCAAAACAACAATGAGATATCACCTCACACCACAGAGAATGGCCCATATCCAAAAGGGTAAAAGCAACAAGTGCTGGCGTGGATGTGGGGAAAGGGGGACTCTCATACACTGTTGGTGGGAATGTCGACTTGTACAACCTTTCTGGAAAACAATATGGACATTCCTCCAAAGACTAGAAATTGAGCTCCCCCTTTGACCCAGCCATACCGCTCCTGGGAATATACCCTGGAAAGCCAAAAACGCACAGCGGAAACACAATCCGCACTTTTATTTTCATAGCAGCACTGTTCACAATAGCCAAAACCTGGAAACAACCAGTATGCCCGAGAACTGATGACTGGATAAAGAAACTGTGGTACATCTACACAATGGAATACTATGCAGCTGTCAGAAAAAATGAAGTTATGAAATTTTTGCTATAAATGGATGGATATGGAAAGAATCATGTTGAGTGAAATTAGTCAGAAGGAAAGGGAGAGACATAGAATGACTGCATTTATTTGCATGGCATAAATATACTAGGTGATCTTACCAAAAGTGGGAAATTACCACAAGGCGTGTGGGGAGTCAGAGGTTGGTTTAGATAGAGAAAGGAACATGAGTGAATAAATGTCTAAAGTTCTGATGCTAACATAGAACTGAGCATTAAAGACAGACAAAAAATGCAAATGATGGCTTCTAAGTGCATGTAGTGCAACCCACAATGTGTGGGAGAAGGAGGAGAGAGAGAGGGAGAGGAGAGGGAGATAAAGAACCTGCCATTTAGGCGGGATGTGGGAGGGGGAGGGAATTGGGGACATGGGTGGTGGCTGGGGGCACTGGTGGGAGGCGGGGTGCTGGAACACTGTGTGACCCGAAACCCCCAAGCGTGAACAACGTTGTAATTGTATATCTCACGGTGGTATAATAAAATGTTAAAAAAAAAAAAAAAAAAAAA